>JAQQSY010001746.1:0-14152 GCA_028646535.1 Procyon lotor
AGTTGTCTTTTGATTTTGTTGACTGTTTCCTTTGCTGTGCAAAAGTTTTTGATCTTGATGAAGTCCCAATAGTTCATTTTTGCCCTTGCTTCCCTTGCCTTTGGAGATGTTTCTAGGAAGAAGTTGCTGTGGCTAAGGTTGAAGAGATTGCTGCCTGTGTTTTCCTCCAGGATTTTGCTGGATTCCTGTCTCACATTGAGGTCTTTGATCCATTTTGAATCTGTTTTTGTGTGCAGTGTAAGGAAATGGTCCAGTTTCATTCTTCTGCATGTGGCTGTCCAGTTTTCCCAACACCATTGGTTGAAGAGACTGTCTTTTTTCCACTGGATATTCTTTCCTGCCTTGTCGAAGATTAGTCGACCATAGAGTTGGGGGTCCATTTCTGGGTTCTCTATTCTGTTCCATTGATCTATGTGTCTGTTTTTGTGCCATTGCTTCTAATGCCTACATAAGCTTCCTTTGATTGTACTTGCACTGTAATTTAATTAGCTTTTTCCCAGTTTGGGAAAATTAAGGGCACTGTGTGTTTTTCTTTGCTGTAAATAATGTTATGGTGAAAATCTTGGGGCTCGTAGATTTTTTATGTATTTTCTCAGGCTAAGCTTTCCAAAGGTATATACCTCTTCCACAGTTTCTCAGCCCTGCCACTCAACATTTTTCCTGATGGGCATTCTGAGTTTATGATTCTCCTGGAGGATCATAAGAACATAGGCTCAGCACTTACAGGTCAGTGGTAGGTTTTGTCATATTTTTTGTAGAATTTTGTGAGGGAGAAAAATGGTTCGTTGATCTGTTGCTTTTCCCTGGTTAGTAAAATGTCAAGTGGGGACCTATGCTGGGTCCTCTTGTGAAGCAACTGTTCCTAAGCCTATTTTATCTGTGGGGATTTTAATGTTTTTGGAAAGCTATTTGTGTTAACTTCTTATATATAAAAGACACTGATTTTTTTCTCCTATATTCTACAAATGTTTTCCAGTCTTTTTTCTTTTTTTTGCCTGTTTATTTTTGTTTTTAATTATAGGGTCATATCTATAAATCTTTTTCTTTTGTAACTTTTTCCCCATTAATTTGAGGCTTAGGAAGTCAGTCACCCTTTAGTTCCTTAATATATTCATTCATAATTGCATTTTATGTATTTATGTAGATTTTTAAAATGTTTAACTTTTATTTTATTTTTTTTAAATTTTTATTAACATATAATGTATTATTTGCCCCAGGGTACATGTCTGTGAATCATTGTTTAACTTTTATATCCATCAGAATTTATTTCCGTGAATGAAATGTGAGTCTTGATTAATATTCTTTTCCCTTCCTAATTCTTATCCAGTTATCCCAACATCAGTTAAGAAGCAACTTGTCCCTTCCCTATAATTTTGGGCTGCCATTTTACTCTTCTGTATAATTCATTCAGTTTCTGGACTGTCTTTCGAGTCTTCTGTATCTTGCTATTTTAATAATAATTATTGCTTTGTTATGTCTGTATTTCAAGAGAATTCATCTCTCTGTTGCTTCTTTCTTGACATTTTTATTTGATCTTATTAATTCTTATGCATAATTTTAGAATAATTTTGTAAAATAGAAAAATCTTGCTTAGACCCCTTGGAATTACATTATATATATGCTTTATTTGGGAAGAATACAAATTATTATTACAACAAACTATTATTATAGTTTTCATATATACTCTAAAATCACTGAATATTTTTCATTAAAAGTTTTTAAGTAGCTTTTGTATCATTCATCTCTGTTTCATGATTTTTGCTATGTTGGTGTAAAGGAATGTTGGTGACATTATATATATTTTTTCCTGATAAGTTTCCATGTGAAGAGCTCACTAGGATATGTCACTCTGTATTGTCCCTCTAGAAAAATGCTTTTGGTTTTGTGTGATTCATTGACAAATTAAAGAAGATGGTGTGACTATATGTTTTTTATAGCTTCTAGGGAAAGTGGAAAAGGATTGGCCCTGAGCTGAGAATGAGAAGAGCATAGATAAAAGGCATGTGGTAACATTATATATTTATGTACCTTTTTTTTTTACACTAGAATACTGATTGTATTGTATTGTATTTTTAAAGATTTTATTTATTTATTTGACAGGAGAAAGATCCTAAGTAGGCAGAGAGGCAGGCAGAGAGAGAGAGGGGGAAGCAGGCTCCCCGCTGAGCAGAGAGCCCGATGTGGGGCTCAATCCCAGGACCCTGAGACCATGACCTGAGCTGAAGGCAGAGGCTTTAACCCACTGAGGCACCCAGGCGCCCTTTTTACTGATTTTATACAAATGTTTGTTTTTATTTTATTTTTTTTAAAGAGCTTTTTTAAAAGATTTTTTTCTTAAATTTATTTGAGAGAGTGTGCGCGTGCACATGCGTGAAAGGGGGAGGGTCATAGTGAGAAGCAGAGTCCCTGCTGAGCAGGGAGCCCAATGTGGGACTCGACCTTGGGACTACCTGGGCCAAAGGCAGTAGCTTAACCAACTGAGCCACCCAGGCGCCCAAATGTTTATGTTTTTAACTGATTCTAGTAGTTCTTAGAAAATTCTTTCAGACTTTAGCTCTTTTATTATACTATTATACTCTCTCTCTCTCTCTTTTTAAGTGGGCTCCATGTGCAGCGTGGAGCCCAACACAGGGCCTCAACTCATGACCCCAAGACCAAGACTTGTGTTGAGATCAAGATAACTGATTGAGCCAACCAGGCACCCCTGGTTAAAGTTCTCTTTTTAAGTCTTATCACATTAGCAGAAAAAAATCTATGTATTAAATTATAGTAGTGGTAATGTGCTTATTTTGCCTCTTGGTTTAATTAGAATGCCTCTAGGAGTTTTGCTGTTTGTAAAGTTAAATTTTGGTTGAGATAGGTTTTTTAAAGTTAGGGATACTTCATTGCCATTAAAAATTCTGTATTGATAATTGTGTTTTATCATTTGTTAATAGTATCTAATATTGTAAACTACTGATTCTGCAAGTTTTCCTTGGAAGGTGAATTCTGTTCCTTTGTGTTCAGGTGTCATGGTGTGTTGGTGATTCCCAGTGTACACCGTGTATATATCTTGGGTTTCCCACAGGCGTGTCAAGCTCAATGTGCTCTTGGTGAACTTCCCTCCCTTTATCCCCCACTCCTCTGTGCATCCTGGTCTTCTGAATGTACAGAGAGAAACCAGGGTATGGTTTAGTCCCCTCACTAGATTATGTCAGTCTTCCTTTTCAAATCGTCTCTCTCTACCCTCTATCCATAGTCACTGTGTTAAGTCCTGCTTTGGTTATTGAGTGCTGTGTATTACAGCTGGTCCCCTCCTCTCTCCTCTTACTGCCCCCCCTTTTGTATCTGTTAGCTGCTGTACACAGGCTTCTCATTTTTTGTATGAAATGTGCTTCTGATAAAAACAGGCTTAACTTAAAGTTGTTTATTCTGAGTGCCATTCAGGTTGTTACGATTCAATACCACACAATGGGTAGGATCAGGCCTCTGCTGGAGCCTGGCACCCAGTAAGGAGGGGTGCAGGGAGGCATACAGACCTGTGGTGACTTCCCTCAGGGAAGCTGCGACTGGCATCTTTGTCTTCTGGCTGCCTCTTTGTTGTCTGTATTTGTCCCGAGCATCATTGTTGGAATGGGTAGAATCTTTCATTTATCTTGACCATTTGGAAAGAACATAGAATAGTTTGATTGTTAGGCCACACTGATCATCTTTAGGATCACGCCTTCCTACCTCTCCCCTTGTGGATAGCACTGTCAGCCTTGTTTCCCCTCAGAGTCATGCTGCTAGCGGTCCTAAATAAATGTCAGAAAGGATTTAAGTTTCCAGTTGTGTAAATCTTGCATCAGAATGAGATGTAGGAAGACAGAAAATAGTCCTGGAAAGACAAAGCAAACAAACTGGCCTTTGTGAGGCAGTGAGGGGAATCATTGCAGATGCCTGAAAAAGCGGGCTGGAAAATGTGCTGATGTTAAGAACACTTATATTTGTGCACATGGACACAATCTTCTTTGGTCTTTACAATAACCCTGTGAACAGAGTAGAGATTATTACCTTTCTGTCTTACAGATGAAGGAAACAGAGCCTTTGAAATTCCTTAGTTTGTCCAACATCACACAATATCCAAGAGTCAAGGCTTGAACTTAGATTTCTGATTGCTGATTTTGCACTCTTCCTGTGACCTTTCTCAAAACCAGAGGAGCGGTAACAGTGGCTATCTCCATGTCATGGGTTAAATTACATAGGGATAGCACAAAGGAAGGCAGTTTTGTCTCTCTTTTATTAAAAAGTTAATATATAAGGTAAATATATAAGGTATTATTAGCTCAGGGGCAGAGGTCTACTGACCATCTAAACCATTCAACAGTCTTATATAAATACCCGTGCACATTACAACACCAGTTATCCCATCCCTCCAACCTTCTCCCTTCCAGCAACCCTCAGTTTGTTTCCTGTGATGTCTCTCATGGTTCCCTGATTTTGTCTTGTTTTATTTTTTCCTCTCTTCCCCTATGATCCTCTGTTTTGTTTCTTAAATTCCACATATGAGTGAGATCATATGATAATTGTCTTTCTCTGATTGACTTATTTCACTTAGCATAATAGCCCCTAGTTCCATCTACTTTGTTGCTAATGGCAAGATTTCATTTTTTGATGGCTGCATGATATTCCATTGTATGTATGTACCACACCTTCTTTATCTAGTCATCTGTGGATGATCATCTGCGTTCTTTCGGTAGTTTGACTATTGTGGACATTGCCGCTATAAACATTGGGGTGCAGGTGCCCCTTCGGATCACTGCATTTGTATCTTTGGAGTAAATCTGTAGCAGTGCAATTGCTGAGTAATAGGGTAGCTCTATTTTCAACTTTTGGAGGGACCTCCCTACTGTTTTCCAGAGTGGCTGTACCAGCTTGCATTCCTGTCAACGGTATAGGAGGGTGCCCCTTCCTCTGCATCCTCGCCAACATCTGTTGTTTCTTGACTTGTTAATTTTAGCCATTCTAACTGGTGTGTGGTGGTATCTCATTGTGGTTTTCATTTGTATTTTCCTGATGCCCAGTGATGTGGAGCATTTTTTCATGTTGGTCATTTGTATGTCTTCTTTGGAGAATGTCTGTTCATATCCTCTGCCCATTTCTTGATCGGATTATTTGTTCTTTGGGTGTTGAGTTTGAGAAGTTCTTTATAGATTTTGGATAATAGCCCTTTATCTGATAGTGCCATTTGCAAATATCTTCTCCCATTTTGTCTATTAATAGTTTTCCGGTTTTGTTGACTGTTTCCTTTGCTGTGCAGAAGCCTTTTAGCTTAATCAAGTCCCAGTAGTTCATTTTTGCCTTGTTCCTCTTGCCTTTGGAGAAGTATCTAGCAAGAAGTTGCTGTGGCCAAGGTCACAGAAATTCTCCTCTAGGATTTTGATGGATTCCTGTCTCATATTTAGGTGTTTTATCCTTTTTGAATCTATTTTTGTGTGTGGTGTAAGGAAATGGTCCAGTTTCATTCTTCTGCATGTGGCTATTCAATTTTCCCACCACTATTTGTTGAAAAGACTGTATTTTTTCCATTGGATATTCTTCCCCACTTTGTCAAAGATTAGTTGACCATAGAGCTGAGGGTCAGTTTATCCATCTTAATTCATAGTAATTATTTATATATTCTTTTTAAAGGCAGCTTTATTGAGATATAATTCACATTCATTAGAATCCACTCATTTAAATTATATAATTCGGTGGCTTTTAGTATACTTAAGAATTAAGCAACATGAACATAATAAATTTTAGAATATATTTATTACTCTAAAAAGAAACCCTTTAGCCATCAGCCCTCATCTCCAATCCTTACCCTAGTCCTCGGTAACCAGTAATCTAATTTCTGTTTCTGTGATTTGCCTACTCTGGACATTTCATACAAATGTAATCATACAATATTTGGTCTTTTCACTTTGTATAATGCTTTCAAATTTCATCCATATTGTAGCTTGTATTTATATATCATCCCTTTCTGTTGCTAAATAATATTCCATTATGTAGATAACATGTTTTATTTATCCATTCACTGATTTATGGACATTTGTGTTATTTGCACATTTTAGGGAAGATCCAGACTGTTTTCCAAAGCAGCTGCATATAGTTCCACCAGCTCTGTATGAGGGTTTCAGTTTCTCCACATCCTTGCCAACACTTATCTGTCTTTAAATATAGTCATAATTGAAGTATGTTCTCATGGTTTTGATTTATATTCTCCTCTTGGCTAATGATGTTGAGTAACCCATTTTTCCTTTTTAAAAAGTTTTTATTTTAATTCCAGTTAGTTAACAAACAGTGTTATATTAGTTTCAGGTATATAATATAGTAATTCGGCACATCTATGCATCACATCCCCCTGTGCTCATCTCTACAAGTGCACTCCTCAATTGCTGTCACCTCTTTCACTCATCCTCCCACCTCTCTCTCCTCTAGTAATCTGTATAATTAAGAATCTCTTGAACAATGCATTTTTCATTGGGTTATTTTTTTATTTATTGTTGAGTTGTGACTGCCCTTTATATATATCCAACACACAAGTCCTTTATTGTATGTTTTGCAGAATGATTTTTTTGTGTTCTTTGGTTGTCTTTTCACTTTCTTGATGGTATCTGTTGAAGCACAAATGTTTTTATGTTGGTGATGTTTAGTTTATTTTTTATTTGTGTGAGATTAGAAGCTAAATTCATTCTTTTGCATGTTGAACAGACTGTTCTTTCCCCATTGAATAGTCTTGGAACCCTTGTTGAAAAACCCAATTTTTTCCAAACAGAACTCTTAATTTCTGTTAACCTATATATCTATATAATATTATATAATATATTATATATATTATATACATTAAATATTATATAATATATTATCTACATATTATATTATATAATATTATATAGATATATATAATCTATATATCTATCCATAGTCCAATTTCCTTGATTACTATTCCTTTGTAACAAGTTTTGAAACTGGGAAGTGTGAGTTTTCCAACTTTGTTCTTTTTCAAGATTGTTTTGAGTATCCTGGGTCTCTCTAATTTCCATATGAATTCTAGGATCAGCTTGTCTAATTTCTGCCTAGAAGTCAGCTGGATTTTTGATTGGGATTGCTTTATGTGTGTATCAGTTTTGGGAGAATTGCCACCTCCATAATAGTAAGTCTTCCACTCTATTGATAGGACATATCCACTTCTTTCCATATCCCCTTCCTTTTTTTTTTTAAGATCTTATTTTTTTAACTAATCTCTACATGCAACATGGGCCTCGAACTCATGACCACAAGATCAAGAGTTGCATGGTCCACCAACTGAGCCAGCCAGGTATCCCTGTTTCTATACTCTTAAACAGCCAGTTTGTTCATTTCTTCTAGATATGGATGTTCATAGCAGATGTGCTGTATTTTTAGCAGTAGGAATTGAAGTCCTCATGCCTGGATTGTCAGGCATAGTGCAGAGGTTTAACTATTGCTCTTCATTACAGATGAATTGATATAAAACAGGTATTTGGAAATCATGCAAAGAAAATAGTGTGAGTAATACCTGCTTTATGCCTTTCACATGAACCTTCACACAAAAAGTGGCATGGTCTGTTTGCAGTTTTTAAGATTATCATCTTTATCTTAAATGTGGCATAGGAGAGGAATTGCTGTAGGCAGACTTTCAGATCTGTTACCTGGAGCTAGGGGTTCATATCAGAAGAGTAGCTTAAATGGCTGTAAAGAGGGGAGGCCCTTCAAAATTCTATACAATATTTAAAACCCTCTCTCACATTTGTGTTTCTCTGGCATAAATATTCCTCTTCAGGCTTGTGATGGCCATGTACCAATGATGTAATAATGATTATTATACTAGAAGCACCCAACACAGCTTATTGGTATGATATGTAGTAGGGGCTCTGGACATGGTTAGTTTGAGTAAGTATTCCAAGACGCCACATGGAGTTTGCCATCTGTGACAGAGAACTCTGATGCATGAGTGATGAAAAAACTGCTCACCAGTGACTATCGTGACCACCCAGACAGTATAAAATGACTAAGCAGTAAGTGCCTCTTGTCTTCTGTGATGTGAACATGAATACTCAAGACCGTTGGCTGGGCACAGTGTTCTATCTTGTGTCAGCCTCATCAAAGGCTTAAAATAGAGTAGGTAATGTATAGTATGTAGACACTAACATTTTGTAAATTATTGATTGTAATGTGTAGACATTAATATCGCCTATATTTTCCTATTTTATTGGTTATCAGTGATCACCCACCTATTATAACACCAGACTTTTAAAAAACAATATTCTTTTTGTTCATTTTCTCATAGTGATGATCCCTCCAACTTCTTAATCCTTCTTGTTGCTTGTTGATCAGAGAATCTGGTGAAAGAAATTCTGTGAGTTCTGTTGCTTGTTGGTTTGGTTAGTAACACTGTCAGAGGTGGGACCAGCCACGCAAACACCTACTTTGGTCCAGAGCAGAGTTTGTGGAGAGGTAGAATGGTTGGCTGCCCTTCAAATGTGACTTTAGGGTTGGGCAGAATAAATGGCTACTCATCAAATATGACCTCAGAGTTGTCAGGCCCTGCTGTTTACGGTCCTTGCCTATTGTCCCCCCCTCCAATACTGGTTAATAAGTGAAAATCCCCAAATCAGAGATTCATTCTTTGGTTTAATGCTTCCATCCTTTGTTAAAATTCAAATAGCATGAAACATTACTACATTAAACTTTATGATAATTGGGATATGTAATTGGTTTTATATACAGAGTTTTTGTTGTTGTTGTTGTTGTTGTTGTTTTTAATTTGACAGAAACACAGTGAGAGAAGGAACACAAGCAGAGGGAATGGTAGCGGGAGAAGCAGGCTTCCTGCCGAGCAAGGAGCCCGATGTGGGGCTTGATCCCAGGACCCTGGGATCATGACCTGAGCCGAAGGCTGCCGCTTAACGACTGAGCCACCCAGGCACCCCTATATACAGAGTTTGATAAATTTCAGTGGGGACAGGGTTGGGGAGATAGAAAACACACAATTCAGTTACCAGGTACTTTGGAGGAATGTAGGAGAAAACCAGAAAGAAGGCAGGTGTGCCTGGAATCACTGTATTTAGAAACTATTATTTTACCTTAAGGGCAGCCTTCTCAAGACCCCAGGAATATCCATGATGACCTTCATCTTCCCTGGAAAATTCCTTAGAACAGGATTAGGACTATAGGCTATGGGCCAAATCTAGTCTGCCACCTGTTTTTGTAAGTAAAGTTTTATTGGAACATAACCATTCTCATTCATTTACACACTTACTGTGACTGCTTTCACACTACGACAGCAGAATTGAATAATTTTAAAAAAATATATGGCCCACAATGCTGAAAGTATTTACTCTCTGGCCCTTTATAGGAAAAATTTGCCAACAATTGCTGCTCTAGAGAGTCTAGACTTTCAGAAGGTTAAGCAAAGATCATAGATATTTTAAATTTATTCTAGACTTTTTAACCTTTCATCCTACCATTATGTGGATTCAAGGACAGTGGTTTTAAGAAAAGCTGACTACTTCAATCAGAATGAGTGCCTTTTCAAGAAAAAAAATTTATTTTCAGAAATATTCTTAAAATAAAGGATGGCACTGCTGTTTAAAACCTAATGGCCAACAATCGCCAAACCGTGGAAAGAACCAAAATGCAAAAAAAAAAAGATATGGTACATATATAAAATGGAATATTATGCTTCCATTAGAAAGGACGAATATCCAGCTTTTGTATTAACATGGATGGGACTGGAAGAGATTATGCGGAGTGAAATAAGTCAAGCGGAGAGAGCTTATCTTATGGTCTCATGTGTGGAGCATAAGGAAAAACATGGAGGGCATTGTGAGAAGGAAGGGAAAGGGGAATGGGGGGAATCAGAGGGGGAGATGAACCATGAGAGACTGTGGACTCTGAGCAACAAACTGAGGGTTTTGGAGGGGTGGGGGGTTGGGCGAGCCTGGTGGTGGGTACTGAGGAGGGCACGTATTGCATAGAGAACGGATGTGGCGCATGAACAATTAATCTTGTAACACTGAGAAAATAAACATATTTGGGAAAAAAAATAAAACCTAATGGCAATGGAAAATTAGTATCTAGTTTTACCTGTACCTGACCCACAGCCTCTTTCAGGTGTTTCCATCTTATTACATGAGAAAAAAGTTAAGATTTTCCCCATAAAACGTTTACCTTCTATTGTTTTTGGATACCATGTATTTATGTCAGACATTGTAACTGATTCGAATATGAATATAAGATTATAAATATAAAATGCTCATCTCACTGTTGGAAATTTGAAGTGTTTTCGCTCATTTGTGTCTTGTCTTCTCCCTCTCAGCTTGACGTCGATGGCCCAAAATGACTCTACCACCGGAGACTCTCTTCAGTAAAGAAAACGACCAGACAGGAGGCTGGGATGAGCATGCCACTGCGTCAGCTCTCTGCCATACCAACCCAGGATGCCGCCTCTGCTCGAGTCTACAGGAGTAAGACCAAAGAAAAGGAGAGGGAAGAGCAGGTATTAACGAGAACGCTTTTTTTAGTTTCATTATTTTGTTGTTTTCATTATATGTGGTCTAGAATGATAAGCTCTGATGATCAGAGTTTTCTCCGGTACTATACTAAAATGCAAAAGGTGTACATAGTTGGGCTCAGAAGTTTTCTCTATAGGTTTCTAGGTTTTCAGATTTTGGTATCAAAATCTGCTATGGTTATACATCACTTATTTATCTTCATTGCCTAAAATGGTATGATTATTTCTGATAAATCTCTGAGAAAAAGCTCTTTGAATTCTCAGAACATGATGCAAAGGATAAATTAATTTGAACCAAGATTTTATAAATACTTCATACATTCTAGTCCCTGTCTGCTGCAAGGGTATATCATAGTTAACAGCACAGAGCCTGTCTGCCCTCATATGGCTCTCTATCTGGCCTGACAATTAAAATGCATTAGAGTCTAAAAACAGGGTCAGTGATGGAGGAATGCAGGACCACCGAATTCCAGCCCAGGAGGTCAGGAATGGTTTGCTGGAGAAAATGATATGTTACATAGAGAACCCAAAGGGTGACCTGGATTTAGCTAAAGAAAGGTAGAGTATCCCAATTGGGAGAAATATTAGTATGCTGAGATCCCAGAAGCTAAAGCAAGGTGAGTTTGGAGAGATTAAAATAGAATAACTGCAACATAAAGGGTAGTGGCAAGATGAGAGGTTGGAAAAGTTATAGAGTTACCATAAGGAGTGTGGGTTTATCTTTACAGAAGAATGAATGATCAAATTTGTGTTCTTAAAACTTTTCATTCAGACTGCAGTTTGGAGAGTGAGTTAATTGAGTGGTAGAGAGACTAGTTAGAGGATTATTTAATAGCCTACTTAGGCCAAGTTTGGCAAACTACTTCTGTAAAGAGGCAGATAATAAATGTTTTAGACTTGGTGGGCCAGTCACATCTCCTCAGTTCAGCCATTGTAGCATGAAAATAGCCAAAGATAATATATAAATGAATGGTCATGACTGTGTATCAATAAAACTTTACTTGCAAAAATAGGTGACGGGCCAAATTTGGCCTGTAGGCTGTAGTTTGCCAGTTCCTGGCCTAACATAAAGGTGATGGTGACTATGTCTAGGATAAGGTAGTGGGGATAGAGAGATAATTAGTTTATTAATCCACTGAGCTTGATAATTGCATGTAGGGTAAGATAGGGAGGACTCAGGGATGACGCCTTCTTTCTCCTTGCCTTTACCGTGTGCTGTGTAGACATGTGCCCATTAGTTCTCACAGTCTTCCTATTTTGTAGTAAATCTTTGCTGAAGACTTTACTAAAGAATCCTTGTTAAGTCAAAAAGTAATGTCTTGTTTGAAGTTGAGTCATTTTAGGAAATTATAGGAAAGGGACATCTTTGTCTTATTACGTAAATAATGAAAACAAAACAAAACAAAACCCCGAATCTATCATATCATAGTTCTTGAAGTACACGGACTATGGAAAATGAAAAGGTACCATATAACTTAAAAGAGGTCTCTATATTCTTAGTTTGTGTTTCCTTTTTTCAGTTGTTTGTGCTGTCTGTCTGCACCTTTTCTGTTTTGCTGAGCTCTTAGGAAGAGAGTGGTCGGCATTGGTTGACAGGTGGACCAGGGGTGTTGCTGGTGTAGATGGGTTTTGAATATATCATTTTCAGTATTTCAGTTTTTCAATTTGCTAGAGATGGGAGAAGGCCCTGTTTCCCCATGTTCTTTCAGTTTTCATTTAAGTTGATAAGTCTTCATTTAAGTTAATAGTCTTCATTTAAGATTCATTTAAATTAATGGTCTTTTCTTGTAACCTGTTAGTCCAAATGGATTTTTAAATACCACCACATAGAACATTTTTTAGTCTAGGGTGCTTGCCTATACCAAATAGAGGTTGCTTGGTCCCTATTCAGTGTAGTGTCAAATTTGGACACCAGATGGCAGGAATTTCTTGATATATGTATAAGGAAGCTATACTTGTTTGGAAGAAAGAAAGAAGTCTAACATTTTAGGCCAGGGAGAGAGATTCATTTGAATATAAGACCTTAATGCAGATTTGTTGTAGCGGATTCAGTAAATACTGAATTGATCTGTTGGATGGGGATTTTAAGGTTTAAATAAGTAGCATTAGTGACTATATTCATGAAATTGGGATTTTAATCGGTATTGGGAAGAGGCACCATTCTGTGTCACTTTAGCATGGGGAATAGTTGGACACCTGATGGCAGTGTGACAGTTCTGGGAATCAAGGTGCCAAGGTGAGGCTGCAGGTGGTGGAGTTGCAGCCCAGACAGGAGCTTGAAGGGCCCCATAAGTTTTGGCAGCAGCTGGCATGTTGCTAAAAATGATTTTTATGGGTGTCTGGGTTTTGCAGTGTGGTATTGGATATTGGAATTGATTTGGAAGGCACATTTTTGTCCATTGGAGTCTGTTTTCCTTTATCCAGTTTCCCTGGCCCCGTGAGTTCAAAACACAATCAGTTGGTATGATTTCTGATCTTCTGTGTTTGGGAGAGGAGTGGAGGAGGCACTCCTTCCTTGCTGCTCATTACCCGCTGTTCTCAGAGCTGCAAAGGTTGAACTTCATCTCACAGTCTCTGGGATAACATGAGACGGTTCCTTACATCAAAAACAATTTTATTCCTTCTGAATCTTATAAGAAGGAGGGGCCTTGCAGTTTACCCAGAATCAAATGATCTAACCCTTAATGTTGACAGTTTTAGTTACATTTATCAGGTGCATGATTCTATAGCATCCATTGCATGAGCCCCTATCTATACAGTTCTAAAAAGAGTTGATGACTTTTACAGAATAGTCAATACAGTTGATGAATGAATGAATTTAGCTTTAAGAATTAAGAGGAATGTTTTATAATAAAAAGATCTGTGCTATGTTGCTTGCTGGGTAGTTGTTTCTTAAGAATTTTTTTTTTCTTAGCGTTTTGTATCGATCCTTTGCCTTCCAGACTCTGGTCTGCATTTAGAAACTTGATATGGAGGTTGTTTGCACTCCTTCTATAAGGAATATATTCTTCATAGTTTTTTTGGATAATATTTTTTTCTTACAGTTTAGAGTGTTATTAATTTCTTATCGAAACTTTGTGTTGTGGTTCAGTAGGTCCTGTTACATTTTTTAAGATTATTTTTTGTTATGTTTTATTTCATTTTTAAACAGCTTTATTAATGTATAATCGACATACAGTAAACAATACATATTTAAAGTGTACAGTATCTTCACAAGCAAGACTGTAAACATATCCATCACTCATAAAAGTTTCCTCATGCCCCTACTCAAGCAATCATTGATCTGCTTTCTTTCACTATACTTTAGTTTACATTTTCTAGGGTTTTATATAGATGGAATTATATGTTACATACTTTTTAAATTTAGCTTTTTTTTTTTTAACTGGGTCAGCAAACACAGTTCTATTTTTTGCCTTGTCTTTATTTTTCCCCCAAATATGTTTATTTTATTTTTTCAGTGTTACAAGATTTATTGTTCATGCACCACACCCAGTGCTCCATGCAATACGTGCCCTCCTCAACACCCACCACCAGGCTCGCCCAACCCCCCACCCCTACCCCCTCCTAAACCCTCAGTTTGTTGCTCAGAGTCCACAGTCTCTCATGGTTCATCTC
>JAQQSY010001747.1:0-14151 GCA_028646535.1 Procyon lotor
TTTTTTTTTTTAAGATTTTATTTATTTATTAGAGAGAGAGATCACAAGTAGGCAGAGAGGCAGACAGAGAGAGAGGGGGGGAAGCAGGCTCCCTGCTGAGCAGAGAGCCCGATGTGGGGCTCAATCCCAGGACCCTGAGATCATGGCCTGAGCCGAAGGCAGAGGCTTTAACCCACCGAGCCACCCAGACGCCCCAGTCCTTGGCCCATTTTTTAATCAGATTGTTTTGTTGTTGTTGCATTTTAGGAGTTCACTGTATATGCTGGATGTTAATCCTTTATCAGATATATGATTTGCAAATATTCTATTCTGTGGGTTGTCTTTTTTACTCTGTGGATGGTTTCTTTTGATATTCAAAGTTTAAATTTTTTTTTTTTTTTAAGATTTTATTTATTTGACAGAGAGAAACACAGAGAGAGAGGGAACACAAGCAGAGGGAGTGCTGGCGGGAGAAGCAGGCTTCCCGCCGAGCAAGGAGCCCGATGCAGGGCTCGATCCCAGGACTCCGGGATCATGACCTGAGCCGAAGGCAGACGCTTAACGACTGAGCCACTCAGGCGCCCAAAGTTTAAAATTTTTAATGAAGTCCAGTTTGTCTATTTTTTTCTTTTGTTACCTAGCCAGAAATCTTGGAGTTAACCTTGCCTTTTTTTTTTTTTCCCCATTACCCACGTCTAATTAGTCAGGAGATGCTGTTTGTTCCACCTTGAGACTATATACAGAATCAGAATAGCATCTTAACTTGACTCCCCCCATTACGGTGTAGCACCTCTGACCTGGCTTATTGGGGCTGCATGCTAGTTTTCCCTCCTTTGATTCTCACCCCACCATCTGTTTTGACCATAGTTGCCAGAGTAGTAAAATTTATTTTTATTTTATTTTATGTGATTTCATTTCATTTTTTCTCAGCATGATCCAGTTTAGTCAAGCATTGTAAATTCTCTACTTAGAACCAAGTTAGTGACTCTCATTTTACTTAAAATAAAGCCAAAGTTTTTTTTCAGTGACCTTCAAGGTTTCTGTGATCTCGCACCCTCCACTACCCCCTCCAACTCATGTCCTATTATTTTCCCAGCTCCAGCCACACAGATCTCTTGAATACTCTAGTCCTTGATTTGTGTCAGGACGTTCACCTAGACTTCTCTTTTCTCTCCTCATCTCATAGATCATTTCTGCCCTTCTCAGTGAGCCCAACCGGCTATGTTATTTAAAATGACTGGCGCCTGGGTGGCTCAGTCCTTAAGCGTCTGCCTTCGGCTCAGGTCATGATCCCAGGGTTCTGGGGTCGAGCCCCACATCGGGCTCCCTGCTCGGCAGGAAGCCTGCTTCTCCCGCTACCATTCCCTCTGCTTGTGTTCCCATTCTCGCTGTGTTTCTCTCTGTCAAATAAATAAAATCTTTAAAAATAAATAAATAAAATAAAATGGCACCGTGGGGTGCCTGGCTGGCTTAGTCTCTTGATCTTGGGGTTGTGAGTTTGAGCCCCACATTGGGTATAGAGATTACTTAAAAATAAAGTCTCTTATACATAAATAAATAAAATGGCACCCTCCCTTCCCCATCCCCCTTTATCAGCTCACTTTTTGATAATACTATATTTCAGTTACTTATTTTGTTTATTGCTGTCTGCCCTTGTTGGAATGATGTTCCAAAGGGGACAGATTTTGGTCTATTTTGTTTATTGATGTATCTCCATTGCCCAGAACATTGGCACATGGTAGATAATTAATACATATTTGTTGAATGAATGAATAAATGAATAGAATAGGAAGCAAGGTAAAGTCACATGATCCCTGTTCTCATGAAGTTTACAGTTTGTGGTTTGCTTTCTACAAACAAATGAAGTTCACTGTTCCATATTTTTTATTCCATTTAAATACATATAATTCGAAATCTTTGTGAAATAATAGACATCTAAACTTTGGGAAACATTTATTAAAAAGAATGCTACCTTGTGTTGTGCTTTGAACCAAATAAAACTTATAAAATATTAAAATAGAAAAGCCATGTGTCAGAAAAGGTGATGACATGAATAATCTTTGAAAAATACTATTAATACTATTTGGATCTTCATTCCTAGCTGTAGAACATTTAATTACAAAAATGTACTATTTCGGGGCACCTGGGTGGCTCAGTCGTTAAGCGTCTGCCTTCGGCCCAGGTCATGATCCCGGGGTCCTGGGATCGAGCCCCACATCGGGCTCCTTGCTCGGCAGGAAGCCTGCTTCTCCCGCTACCACTCCCCCTGCTTGTGTTCCCTCTCTCGCTGTGTTTCTCTCTATCAAATAAATTAAAAAAAAAAAAAAAAAAAATGTACTATTTCCTTGCAATAAAAAGAAATGTTTTGATTTATAAGTGAGATTCACAAACCAAGTGATTTTAGCTCTCATTGAGGTTCTTTTATTTCTTTATCCTTTGTAGTTTACCATAAAACCTAAATTTCATTTAAACCCTAAATTCTGTGGTAGAATCGAATATGGAAGAATTTTGAACAAATATCCAGTGTTGAAGGAAACGTAAATAGTAGATAGCATATTGATGCCAACTGAGGAAATATGATTAGAGTTAGTCAATAAATAAATCTGTTAACATAATCTGCCATGTGCCAATTTAAATAATGAAAGCATTACTGTAGGAGGATGTTTTGTTAAATGTCCTACAAGGCCTGAGTCTTCTGTGCATACCTACCATGTGGTAGACTCTTAATATAATTGGAAAATAATAAGACTGAATTTTCTGCCTCTTAAATTAATCTGAGAGAGGAGATAGTTATACATAAACCTTTAATGGGACTGCTAATATGTCTTTATAGTCTTATTAGTGACACTTTCTTTCCCCCCCTTTTTTTTTTTGCAGTGGTATAATAGAACAAACATTTCTGTGAACATTTTTATATTTAAAAAATGAGGATAATTAGTGCAAGTTACAAAACTTACCTTAGTGGTCATGCCATAAAAACTAAAGGAAAAGAAATTTTCACTTGATGTGATTTTGAGTTTTTTTACTCCAGAAAATTACTTTAGCTTACCAAGGCGTGTTTGGATATATGTTCTTTGCAATTAAATTTTACCACTTGTAATAGCAAAGAAAAATAAGTTAATATTGCCTTTCTGTTTTAGAGAATTTGTTAAAATTGTGAAATATGAGGCCTTATTTATTAAGAGAATTTTCGGGGAATGTAGTAAAAGTAAAATTTTCTATGAAAATGCAGAGTAAGGGCTCCTGGATGGCTTTTTTTTTTTTTTTTTTTTAAGATTTTATTTATTTGACAGAGAGAAACACAGCGAAGAGAGGGAACACAAGCAGGGGGAATGGTAGTGGGAGAAGCAGGCTCCCTGCTGAGCAGAGAGCCTGATGTGGGGCTCGATCCGAGGACTCTGGGATCATGACCTGAGCCGAAGGCAGACGCTCAACGACTGAGCCACCCAGGTGCCCCTCCTGGATGGCTTTTTTAAAAAGATTTTACTTATTTATTTGACAGAGAACGAGATCACAAGTAGGCAGAGAGGCAGGCAGTGGGAGAGGGGGGAAGCAGACCCCCTGCCGAGCAGAGAGCCCGATGCGGGGCTCGATCCCAGGACCCTGAGATCATGACCTGAGCCGAAGGTAGAGGTTTAACCCACTGAACCACCCAGGCATCCCTAAGTGTCTGACTTTTGATTGCAGGTGCCCCTTATCTGTAGGTTCTAAAGTTATTTTATAAAAGTAGAAAACTTTTAAACTTAATATTTGATTTCTCCAACAGAGATGTTGACTGTGTGCTTAAAATACTAAATGGTTTAAGTTTTCTTATGTCTCATTTTTCCTGTTCTATTAAACGACAGGAAATAAAGTCTGCTTGGCAGAATGTTAATTTAGGTGCATAAAACACTCTATATAGATACTCCCACTGTTTAAATGAAGGAATTCATACAAAGGTAGTTGTAAAAACTCTGAAGTGAAGTGAATATTTTCCTGCTAACTTTTGTTATAAGACCAGAAACACTTTACTAAAGAGTAAAAAGAGGAAATAATCCCAATATATAAAATGGGAAATTTATAAGGAAAATAGTATCTCTGGACAATTTGTATAAGTGCTAGCTAGGCCTGTTGTGTGTTTTAATCTTTACCTATAGATTTACTATACCTTGAGAACTGGGAGTTTGGGTCACTTAACTGTCATGGTATTTGGGCTTCAGTTTCTTCTGGATAATAGGCCTCAGCAGTAGGTAAACTATTAATGTTACGTATTTAAATCACAAACTTTATATATCAAATTCTATTTTGACTTAAGAATGAATTAGAAAAATCAAACGGGGTGCCTAGGTGGCTCAGTGGGTTAAAGCCTCTGCCTTGGGCTCAGGTCATGATCTCAGGGTCCTGGGATTGAGCCCCGCATCGGGCTCTCTGCTTGGCAGGGAGCCTGCTCACCGTGCCCACCCCCCCCCCCAGCCTCTCTCTTGTGATCTCTCTCTCTCACTCTCAAATAAATAAATAAAATCTTAAAAGAAAAGAATCAAACCATGAGAACAGAGAAGAACATATGTAGGAATATGTTTTTATAACCTTTCTAAAATTAGACAAATTCCTGATAAAAGCATAATTTCAAAATATCAGGAGAAACTACCACTTAAATAAACTTGGCTGTGGGAATGCAAGTTGGTACAGCCATTCTGGAAGACAGTGTAGAGTTTCCTCAAAAAGTTGAAAATAGAGCTACTCTATGACCCAGCAATTGTACTACTGGGTATTTACCCCAAAGATACAAATGTAGTGATCCGAAGGGGCACCTGCACCCCAATGTTTATAGCAGCAATATCCACAATAGCCAAACAATGGAAAGAGCCCAGATGTCCACTGACAGATGAATAGATAAAGAAAATGTGGTATGTTTTACACACACACACACACACACACACACACACACACACAGGAATACTACTCGGCCATTAAAAACGAAATCTTGTCGTTGTTTTTAAGTTTATAAAATAGAGTTCAAGAAATGTCTGACTTAAAATCTTACAAGAACTTGGACATCCACTTTTTTTCTTCACGTAAAGCCTTCTGAAATATCGTAAGAGCTATAGCTTCTAATAACTTGACATGTGCAATGCTCTGTATAGTCCTTGTGAATAAGTATATGCCCTGATGATGAATGGTATCTTATTTGGGACAGAGCACAGGCAGCAAAAATGGTCGCAATGTTTGGGAAAACCAGCTCTAGGCTAGTAATTTTTAATTATTATTAGCTAAGTAGTCTTGAAATTATTAAAAGTTTTTGCTATTTCAAAAATAGCAGGTTTTATAAAAATTTGATTTGACTACATCATATCTAATAGGATTTTTATTCAGCTTTTTCAGACCTTATCCTTCCCTGCCCTATTTTAATTAATGAAGGTGCTAGATTCAATTCTTTCTTTCTTTTTTTAAAGATTCTATTTATTTGAGAGAGAGTACATGTGAGAGAGCCAAGTGCACAAGTGGGGAGGTGGGGGACAGGGAGAAGCAGACTCCCCACTGAGCAGAGAGCCTGAGACCATGACCCTGCATGACCATAGCCCTACTGAGATCATGACCTGAGCCGAAGTCAAGAGTCTGACGCTTAACCAACTGAGCCATCCAGGTGCCCTGAGATTCAGTTCTTTCTAAAGCTAATATTCTATGGTTTGTTCTTATTGAATTTGTGTTTTAAATAAATAGGATATTTTAGTTTATTTATCTAAGACATAAGCATTGAATATGTTGATCAAGACATACCCCTTCCCTCAGAATAGTCAACAAATAACTGAAAATGTTAAGTATCAGTGTGATACTATATACTGTCAGGCTTCATGGATAGCACTAGGTGGAGCCACTATCAACTCTGCCTGAGTGCTTTGGGAATTGTCTCTTCCAAAGGGAAAACCCTTGAAATAAGTCTTTAAAGATGAATCATTTTCCAGGTGTTTAGAGAAGAGCTTATTTGATAGAAGTAATCATAGTGAAGGAAATTGGTTGGTAGTCTGATTTGGGTAGAGTAAATGGTATGATTCCTTATGCCTTAGAATATAGGATTATATGTTGATTTATTCCCTCAAATGAAAATTTCTGCTTCATTTATTTTTTGTGTTTCTGATTCATCAACTTTTAAAAATCTGCTATCACAATTAAATTGAATTCTTGATTTTAAAGATGATCCACAGCTGCTGCAGTCTGACTTGTGTCCCGTAAGGGCTGATGACTCAAATATCAAGAGAATTGTTTTTCAGTTTTGTTTTCGAGATCACTTGTGAGTTTGATTGCTTCTCTGTTTTTTTTTTAAGTTGACACAGAATTCTTCCAAGCTTTGTAATGTTAACTATGTAAAGCAAATAATCAGCAAACTAGAAAGTTCTTGATAACTAATAAAACAGAAATCTATATGTTGTCATGAAAATTGGAAAGTTAGAATATCTCATTTCTGGAGAGTCACAAACCTCTGCTTTATTTTCAAATTATTTAACGATAATCTTACTATATCACGTGGTCAGTTTAAAGTAAGACAAAGAAACAAAGAAGTTTTTTTTTTTTTTAAGATTTTATTTATTTATTTGACAGGCGAGAGATCACCATTAGGCAGAGAGGCAGGCAGAGAGAGAGGGGAAAGCAGGCTCCCCGCTGAGCAGAGAGCCTGATGTGGGGCTTGATCCCAGGACCCTGAGATCATGACCTGAGCTGAAGGCAGAGGCTTTAACCCACTGAGCCACCCAGGCGCCCCAAAACAACGAAGTTTAAGCAAGAAAGAAAGCTGTAGGGAACTTCTCATAACTTCTTATTCCCAGTGCTATCCTCTAATTTGACAGATCAATGGGCTAATGATTTAAATAACTCATTTATAGCTGAATCTGAACAGTTACCCCAGGCTCTTTCTATTGAATGATGAGAGAAAATCAGTATCTATTAAACCGTTTGCTGTAAATGATCTAAAAATTTCTGATCAGTTGGATATTTCAGACTTCAAGCATTCATTGTAAAACCTGATGGAACTAAAAGGTGAGTGAGATAGCCTTTGACTACGTAGGAGTTTGTAAGATTATCTGACATATAGAAACTGAGACAAATTGGTATGTCTTGTCTGCCTACTCTCCCTCAACAGTGTTCTGTGTGGTCTGTCTCCTTATTTATCACTCCCCTCCATCTTCTTTCTACAGCTGTAATGTTGTCTAGTCATGGTGACCTCCTTCCAGTTCTGACTCGAGGCATGCCCCTTCCCATATCTCCTGTTCTCTCTGCCTGAAATATTCTTCATCTTTGAAAAAAAGGCCTAGCTCAATTCTCCTCTTAAGTTTCACTTCATCAAAATTTATTCTTGTATAATACACCCTTCACTAATCCTCCCTCTACCCCCTGATGTGAGGCCATAGTTCTCAATTATTTTCTTGTGTTTTTTTTCCTTTCTAGCATTTACAGTTTATTATACACTTATTTTTATGATAATGAGTCTTTTCTAACAGACTGCAGGCTACCTGTGAGCAGGGACTATAATTTTTATTCATTGTTTTGTCTTCAGTGCCTAGCATAATGCCCATAATAGGTGTTTGAGTTGGTCCAAAGTTACCTTACCTGTATAAATCAGAGTTCAACACAGGATTTTGTAAAGGGCCAGATAGTAAACATTTTTGGTTTTGTGGGCTACATGATATCTGTCCCAACTGCTTTTGTCATGGGAAACCAGCTATAGAAGGACAGTGTGTAAAGCAATGGGCATAGTCTTTTTTTTCTTCCCCCCACCAGATTTTATTTATTTAGAGAGAGCTAGAGGCAGAGGGAGATGCAGGCTCCCCAAGGAGCAGAGATCCCAATTCGAGACTCTATCTCAGGACCCAGGATCACAACCTGAACCGAAGGCAGATGCTTAACTCTCTGAGCCACGTAGGGCCTGCAATGGCATAGTTTGATTCTGGTAAAACTTTGTTTACCAAAACAGTGAGCGGGCTATAGTTTGCCTATCTCTGTTGTAAGTAATTATCTCTTAATGCTTAAAATAATCATTTTTTTTTAAAGATTTATTTATTTGACAGAGAGAGACCACAAGTAGGCAGAGAGGCAGGCAGAGAGAGAGGGAAGCAGGTTTCCCGCTGAGCAGAGAGCCCGATGTTGGGCTCAATTCCAGGACCCTGAGATCATGACCCAAGCTGAAGGCAGAGGCTTTAACCCACCGAGCCACCCAGGTACCCCTAAAATAATCATTTTATTAGACTTAAACTCATTATGTAGTCTTGCAACTCTCTCTAAGGGTTTGTTAAGATGATTTCTTTTACTTTTTTTTTTTTTTAAGATTTTATTTGACAAAGAGAGCACACACGCAGGGGGAGCACAAGGAGAGGGGTGGCAGCAAGGGAGAGGGAGAAGTAGTCTTTTTGCTGAGAAGAGAGCCTGACATGGGGCTTGATTCCAGGACTCTGAGATCATGACCTGAGCCAAAAGCAGATGCTTAACTAACTGAGCCACCCAGGTGCCCCAAGATGGTTTCATTTTTGTATTGTAGATTTTAAAGAGGTGTTTCTTTGTTTTGTTTCATTTTTTTTTTTGAGAGGGAGTGGGGTGAGCCACCCAGGTGCCCCAAGATGGTTTCATTTTTGTATTATAGATTTTAAAGAGGTGTTTCTTTGTTTTGTTTCATTTTTTTTTGAGAGGAAGTGGGGTGAGGGGCAAAGGGAGAGAGAATCTTTTTTTTTTTTTTTTAAACTTATCGTCTTAACCTTTTTTTTTTTTTTAAGATTTTTTTTATTTGACAGCGAGAAACACAGCGATAGAGGGAACACAAACAGAGGGAATGGTAGCGGGGGAAGCAGGCCTCCTGCCAAGCAGGTAGCCCGATGCGGGGCTCGATCCCAGGACCCTGGGATCATGACCCGAGCCGAAGGCAGACGCTTAACGACTGAGCCACCCAGGCGCCCCAGTGAGAGAGAATCTTAAGCACAGGCTCCATGCCCAGTGAGGAGCCTTACTGAGATATCATGACCTGAGCTAAAATCAAGAGTCGGAACCATGGGGCACCTAGGTTGCTCATTGATTAAGTGACTGCCTTTAGCTCAGGTCATAATCCCAGCATCCTGGGACTGACCCCTGCATCAGGCTCCTGCTCCTGCAGGGGAGTCTGCTTCTCCCTCTCCCCCTGCCCCCTCTCCCTGCCTGTGCTGCTTTTCTCATGCATGTACTCCTTGCCAAATAAATAAATAAAATCTTTAAAAAAAAAAAAAAAGACAGTTAACCACCTTAGCACTCAGGTGCCCCAAGAGGTGATTTTTAAAAATTTATTTATAATCATTTTATTTATGTTGGTGGGGGAGAGAGCAGAAGTGGGGGGCAGGTCAGATAGAGAGGGAGAAGCAGACTCCCCACTCCCCACTGAGCAGGGAGCCTGATGTGCGGCAGGATCCCAGGACACTGAGATCGTGACCCCTGCAAAAGACAGATACTTAACCATCTGGGCCACACAGGTGCCCCAAAAGGCAATTTTTTTTCCCCCAAAAGGCAATTTTTAAAAAGACTAATCTTAAAGCGATTTTTCATTTACAATACAGTCTTTAAAATTGTTATAATTCTTATTATTTAATAATATATTTTTTACTTTCCCTAATTTAACCTGGTACACTTGCACTTTTGTTAATTTCACATTTTTGTTTAAGTAAAACATGCTTCTTTTTTTTTTTTTAAAGATTTTATTTTTAAGGGGCGCCTGGGTGGCTCAGTGGGTTAAAGCCTCTGCCTTCGGCTCAGGTCACAATCTCAGGGTCCTGGGATCGAGCCCCGCATCGGGCTCTCTGCTCAGCAAGGAGACTGCTTTCCCCCTCTCTGTCTGCCTGTCTCTCTGCCTGCTTGTGATTTCTCCTCTATGTCAAAAATAAGTAAAATTAAAAAAAAAAAAAAAAAGATTTTATTTTTAAGTAATACCTACGCAAGTGTGGGGCTTGAACTCATGACCCCCAAGATCAAGAGTTGTGTGCTCCACTGACTGAGGCAGCCAGGTGCCCCAAAACATGATTCTTTATAAAAATAAAAAGATTGCTTTGGTTTTTGGGTAAAGTATAGATTAAAATTTTATAATATGTTTATGTTTTCAAAAAACCAAAATTTTTATAATCTGATGCTTAAAATAATATATATGTGTGTGATACATATATTAATATTTATTTCTTTTAGGGTGCCTGTGTGGCTCAGTTGGTTAAGCATCTGTCCTTGGCTCAGTTAATGATCCCAGGGTCCTGGGATTGAGTCCTGCATTGGGCTCCTTGCTCAGTGGTGAGCCTGCTTCTTCTTCTGCCTGCCACTCTCCCTGCTTGTGCTCTCTCTCTCTATCATAAATAAATAAACACATAAATAAATAAAATCTTTTTAAAAAGAGTTATTTATTTTATTTTAATTTTTAAAGATTTTTTTATTTATTTGACAGAGAGAAACACAGCGAGAGAGGGAACACAAGCAGAGGGAGTGGTAGCGGGAGAAGCAGGTTTCCTGCAGAGCAAAGAGCCCGTTGTGGGGCTCGATCCCAGGACCCTGGGATCATGACCTGAGCCGAAGGCAGATGCTCAACGACTGAGCCACCCAGGCCCCCCAAGAGTTATTTATTTTAGAGAGAGAAAAGAGCTTACATGAGAGAGTGAAGGGAAGGACAGAGGGAGAGACTCTTTCAAGCAAACTCCCCACTGAGTGTAGAGTCCCATGAAGGTGTTGGTTCCACAACCCATGAGATCATGACCTGACCTGAAACTAAGAGCTGGTCAGTCAACCAAATGAGCCACTCAGGTACCCCAATATTGTATTGTATTGTATTTATTTATTATTTTTAAAATTTTTTAATTTTAAATTTAATTTTAAAAAAAGATTATTTATTTATTTGACAGAGAGAGAGAGAGAGGTCACAGATAGGCAGAGGGGGAAGCAGGCTCCCCGCTGATCAGAGAGCCCGATGCAGGGCTTGATCCCAGGACCCTGAGATCACAACCTGAGCTGAAGGCAGAGGCTTTAACCCGCTGAGCCACCCAGGCGCCCTGTTTTGTTCTTAAATAACAAATTGATTCCAGATATGCATGTAAAGACTATCCACAGTGAAAAGCAAATTGATTATAAGCATCAGTGTTTTTTTCTTTTTCTTTTTTTAAAAGATTTTATTTGAGAGAGAAGAATGAGTAAGAGCATGAATGGGGGAGGAGCAGAGGGAGAGGTAGAAGCTGACTTCCTGCTGAGAAGGGAGCCCCATGCAAGACTCAGTCCTAGAACCCTGGTATCATGACCTGAGCTGAAGGCCAATGCTTAATCGACTCAGCCATCCCGGCGCCCTATTTTTCTTTTTCTTTGACACCATTGAAGATCTAGAATCATCTTTACGTGCTGGATGACAGATTTGATTTGATGATTCCAACTCAAAGGTCTGGATATAAAGGGTATTTGTAGAATAGTTTTTGTTAATTAATATTTATTAATATTTAATTATGTGTTCTGTATTTAACTTTCTTATGCTTTTTTTTTTTTTTAGCAGTGGCTCTTTATAGGTATAAAGTGAACATTACATGACTACAAATAACAATGTAAAAATAACTCAGTGTCTATAATCATCATGGCAGTAGTTATTTTCAAAGAAACCAAAGGAGAGATTGTCATAGGCATCTTTGTTAGAACTGCATGAACTACCGTACATGTTCTCTTTGATACTCAGGGGAGTTTTCAAAATGTTTTGTTGTGAATGAGGACTTTTCTTTCTTTCTTTTATTAAAAGATTTTATTTATTTATTTGAGAGAGAATGCGCGCACGCAAGAGCACAAGAAGGGGAGAGGGGTAGAGGGAGAAGCAGACTCCCTGCCAAGCAGGGAGCCCCATGTAGAACTCAATCCCAGGATCCTGAGATCATGACCCAAGCCCAAGGCAGAGGCTTAATCGACTGAGCTGCCCAGGTGTCCTGGGGACTTTTTTCTTTTGATAAGTATTTATTTTATCTAATTGAAAATTTAAAGTTGCAAGAATCTTAAAAGGAACTCTCATTCACCAGCTGTTCATACAAATCATAAAAGGAACCCTTGTTCACTGTTTACACTTTGCCCATTTGCTTTATCATTGTGTGTGTGTTATGTATATATATATAACTTTTTCTGAATCATTCTGAGAATAGGTGGAATTTTTTTTTTGCCCCTAAATACTTAAATATACGTTGCCTAAAAATAAATGCATTTTCTACTTAGCCACATTGTCAAAATCATGAAATCTAACATTGATAACAATACTATTGCCTAATCACAACTGTGTTCAAATTCCAACAGTTAGTTATCCCACTAATGCCTTATTTATCCCATGTACCCTAGTCCAATTCAGTCTAATCTAGGACCACACGCCATTTAATTGTCATCTTTCTTTAATTCTTATTCTGAAACGGTTCCTGTCTTTTTTTTATATCCTACTTTCCCCTCTCTCTATCTTTTCAGTCTTACTTGACCTTGGCAATTTCAAAGAGTACAGAATGTCCATCAGTTGTCTGATGTTTCCTTGTGATTAGATTTGTATTATGGACTTCTGGCACAAATGCTATTTAAGTAATAATGTATTCTTAATGCTTCTTTTCAGGAGGCACATGATGTCAATTTTTCCCAATATTGATGATTCATGATGTTAAATATTAGCCTTGTTCATATAAAGGGTGGTCTTCCAGGTTACTCTACTGCAAAGTTAATTATTTTCCTTTCTGTGATCAATAAGTAAGTAACTTGTATATTTTGAGACAATGTAGATATCCTGTTTTTTATAAATTTTTTTTTAAGATTTTATTTATTTATTTGACAGAGAGAGAGATCAGAAGTAGGCAGAGAGGCAGGCAGAGAGAGAGGGGAAAGTAGGCTTCCTGCTGAGCAGAGAGCCCGATGCGAGGCTGGATTCCAGGACCCTGGGACCATGACCTGAGCGGAAGGTAGAGGCTTTAACCCACTGAGCCACCCAGGCACCCCAGTGTTTTTTTTATAAATTTTCTATTCATTAGTAAATAAGTAGTGATTTTCTACTTTGGTATTCTTTTTGTATTTGCAAGTTGGCATCCTTTAAGAAGGAATAAGCTTTCCTTTCTTCCTTGATTAATTCTTTTTTTTTAAAGTAGGATCAGTGCCCCTGTGAGGGTTGAACTCAAGACCCTGAGATCAAGTGTTTCATGCTCACATAAACAATGAATCTTGGAACACTGAAAAAATAAAATAAAAGAAAAGAAAAGAAAAAAAAGTTTCATGCTCTACTGACTTAAGCCAACTAGATACCCCAAAGTATTCAGTTTTTAAAATTCAATTTTTATTTTACATGTCATGCTTCAATTCAGTACTATTATTTTTTGTGATGCTCAAATTGTCCCAAAGTTGGCCATGGCAGCTCCTTCTGACTAGCTTCAGTGTCTTTTTGACATACCCCCATCATTTCTGAGTAGTCCATTACTTTCTTGTACAAAATACTGCATACTTATCTTGTACTCCCTCTGCCCCACCTGGTATCAGCCATTTCTCTAAGGAGCCAGGGTTTAGTAGAAAATGTAGTTTAGGGGCGCCTGGGTGGCTCAGTGGGTTAAGCCTCTGCCTTCAGCTTGGGTCATGATCTCAGGGTCCTGGGATCGAGCCCCACATTGGGCTCTCTGCTTGGTGGGGAGCCTGCTTCCCCTCTCTCTCTGCCTGCCTCTCTGCCTACTTGTGATATCTCTCTCTCTCTCTCTGTCAAATAAATAAATAAAATCTTTAAAAAATATATATATATAAATAAAAGAGTTTGGGGAAAAATAAGAAAATGTAGTTTAGAAATCAAGATCTGGGGCGCCTGGGTGGCTCAGTGGTTTAGCCTCTGCCTTCGTCTCAGGTCATGATCTCAGGATCCTGGGATCGAGGCCCCGCATCAAGCTCTCTGTTCGGCAGGGAGTCTGCTTCCCCCCTTTCCCTCTGCCTGCCTCTGTGCCTACTTGTGATCTCTTTCTGTCAAATAAATAAATAAAATTGTTTAAAAAAAAAACAACAAAAAAGCTTTTTAAAAAAAAGAAATCAAGATCTGGATGGATGTAAGGTGTTCATTGTTCATGTAAGAAGGTGTCATTGCTTTTTTTTTTTTTTAAGATTTTATTTACTTACTTGAGAGAGAAAGAGAGATAGTGTGAGCATGATCAGGTGGGGTGGGGGGCAGAAAGAGAGAGGGAAAAG
>JAQQSY010001748.1:0-14149 GCA_028646535.1 Procyon lotor
CGTCCTTTCTAATGGAGGCATAATATTCCATTGTATAGATGGACCGTATCTTCTTTATCCATTCATCTGTTGAAGGGCATCTTGGCTCTTTCCACAGTTTGGCAATTGTGGTCATTGCTGCTATGAACATTGGGGTACATGTGGCCCTTCTTTGTAATGCATCTGCTTCTTTGGGGTAAATACCCAGTAGTGCGATGGCAGGGTCATAGGGTAGCGCTATTTTTAATTTCTTGAGGAATCTCCACACTGTTTTCCAAAGTGGCTACACCAGCTTGCAATCCCACCAACCATTCACAAATCAATCCATGTGATAGAACAGATCGACAAGAAAAGAGAGAAGAACCACATGGTCCTCTCAATTGATGCAGAAAAAGCATTTGACAAAATTCAGCATCTGTTCCTGATTAAAACTCTTCAAAGTATAGGGATAGAAGGAACATTCCTCAACATCATCAAGTCTATCTATGGAGAGCCCACAGCAAATATCATTCTCAATGGGGAAAAGCTGACATCCTTCCCGTTGAGATCAGGAACACGACAAGGATGCCCACTCTCACCACTCTTGTTCAACATAGTGCTAGAAGTCCTAGCGACAGCAATCAGACAACAAAAAGAAATAAAAGGTATTCAAATTGGCAATGAAGAAGTCAAACTTTCTCTCTTCGCAGATGACTTGTTACTCTATATGGAAAACCCAAAAGAATCCACCCCCAAACTACTAGAACTCATATAGCAATTCAGTAACAAAGAGTTATTTCTACTCATCTCAAATATAAGAGAGCGCTCAAAGGAAGAGGCCTGGCCTGCATAGAAAATGTATGTGTGGCATGTGGGCACAGCTTAGAAGGCAAGGGCATATACAGTATAGAAGGAGGTAATTTGTAAGAAAAAAAAATCTAAAATCATACCTATTCTGCCTGAGTTATCTGAGATGTTTTTCTATTTTTACTCATAGATTCCCTGGCAATTCCAAACAACTTCTTTTAGGCTATTTTTCATTTTAGGACAAAAAAGTTAGAATTAGAGTACCAAGAAACATGAAGATAGGTGCTCAAAAGACTAAGATTATCTCTCTAAGCTTTTTCTTTTGACAGTAGTGTGCCATGTCTTTGGCCACTTATTAACGGCATTCATCTTCTGAACTATAAATATTTTTTAAAGATTTTTTATTTCTTCATTTGAGAGAGAGAGCAAGTGAGAGCACAAGCAAGGGGGAGGAACAGAGGGAGAGAGAGAAGCAGACTCCCCACTGAGCAAGGAGCCTGATGTGGGACTAGATCCCAGGAGCCCAGAATCATGACCTGAGCCGAAGGCAGATGCTTAACCAACCCCCCCTCAACTATAAATATTAAGAGATTCTAAGCTTTGCCCCATCCCAACCAACATACATAAAAGGCATTGCCATTAATGATAATATCTGGGAATCATAATCTTTTTTTTTTTAAGATTTTATTTATTTGACAGAGAGAAACACAGCGAGAGAGGGAACACAAGCAGAAGGAATGGTAGCGGGAGAAGCAGGCTTCCTGCAGAGCAGAGAGCCCGATGTGGGGCTCGATCCCAGGCCCCTCCCAGGCCCCTGGGATCTGACCTTGGCCGAAGGCAGACGCTTAACGACTGAGCCACCCAGGTGCCCCCTGGGAATCATAATCTTGAAAAGGGTTGTTGGTATGATTTTCAGGAAAAAAATAGATGATGCTGGTAATTTCTCCAACTTTTCCTTTGGAATCACTAGGGTAGAGCTAGATGATGACCATAGTTATTCTGGTTCTGAAACTGTGATTATTTTTCTACTCTCCTTCCATGCTACACTTGATTCTTTATAATGACAGGGCCTAATATATCCCGTGTGTGTGTGTGTGTGTGTGTGTGTGTGTGTGTGTGTGTGTGTGAAAGAGAGAGAGAGAGAGAAGGAGAGAGAGAGAGTGTGTGAGTTAGAGAGGGAGAGAGAGACAGATGAATCCAATACACTAATGTACTATAGAACTGTTATTCCTACTTTGTCTTATGCACAAACCCATATTGTTTATTTAAATAGGAAATAAGATGAGTTTAAATTTTAAAACTAGGTATCTATTTGGCGGTATGTTGGGGAGAACATCTGAGAACATAAAAATTTTAAATATCTTTTTAAAAACCAAATTAAGGAAGAAAATCTAAAAATAAATCTTAAAATGTTCATATAACATTTAAAACTTTAGTTGCATCACCAGGTTTCTACCTTATTTCTTCCTTGATTAGAGTACGTAAAGTGTACTGGAATATGTTCTGTACATCAGAAACTAGAATTTGTTTAGTATTCTGATTGGTTCTTTTTGTATGGGATGCTTAAAGTGTTAGATTTAATTAAACTATGTATAAAAACAATGATTATAAACACCATTGAAAATATTACTTGAATTTTGTTTAAAACAGTAATTCTAAATCTTTTCTGTATCTGCAACCTCTTTGGCAGTCTGAAGTCTACAGATTCCTTTTCAGAGTAATGTTTTTAAATGTATAAAGTATTACACATGCATATAAATACATATGTATAGGATTAAAAAGAACCCTATTAAAATACAATTATCAAAATTAAGTTTGTGATCTAATAAGTGCTTTTTTATCAATACATTGAAGAAGAACTAGCAACCTTTTAATTACTACCATAATTTCAAAGTAGTTTTGTACTTAAATGGTATTATGAGATATATATAACAATTACAATGTGATATGAAAAATCATATTTATTGTTGACAAAGCATGGGTACTTTTATGTAGTTTGTTTCTGATGTCATACTTGAAGAAAATACTAAACTTCAATTAGAGGTTAGTGAAAATAAAAATGCAACTTTTTCTCCATTGTTCACAGACCCCCTTGTCTAAAATTAGTTTTGTTCCCCAGACACATTCAGGGAAGCCAGATGTAATCCTCAGTATCTCAAGAGACTTAATCTTTGAGGAAATTGGAGCTCAAAGTCTTTTCCATATTTAGCCCTTAATGCTTTTCAAGCCTTTAAAATAAGCAAGTGGTTAGTTGTTAAATGATGATTGTCATTATCTCTTGCATTAGGAACTTGGCTTATTGCCACTAATTTTATTATAGATTAGAAGAGGTAGGCATTTATAAAAGCCAGTTTAGTCGTTTTATCATGAAGTCGAATCAGAACATACCTGCTAGTAGTAATGAGTGCCTTATTTATGTCTTGACTTTGAGCTGCTATGGCCATATGTTCCTTTGCCATTAAGGAGAAAAATGTAACCCATGTGGTAAGCCCCAAATCATACTACTTTATGAAACTAGTATTGCTTGGTCAAATTTGTATGATTCTTTTTAATTTACTCTTTTCTTCAAAATTTCATTTACATAGAATTATACAAAATTTGTCCTTCTGCTTCTGACCTATTTTCGAGGGTCATCCACATTGTTCGGCATATATCTGAACTTCATTTTCTTTTTATGGCTGAATAATATCCCATTATATGTATATACCACATTATTGTTTATCCATTTATCTGTTGAAGGACACTTGGTTGTTTCCACCTTTTGGCTATTGTAAATAATGCTGCTATGTACATTGTCATACAAGTGTCTGTTTTGCATCCCCGTTTTCATTTCTTTTGAGTATATTTGCCTAAGAGTGGAATTGCTGGGTCACATGGTAATTCTGTTGCTTAACTTTTCAAAAAAGCTATGTGATTATTTTTTATAATAGTTTATTCTGTTTTTATTATCCTTTTATTAATGTTTTGTTGAGCATTAAAAAACCTTTTTTTTTTTTTTTTTGCTTACTTCCTTGATTGACTTTTGTTGCTGATTTTTAAGAAATTATTTGTTTTGGTCATTCATTTTTTCTTTTCTTTTCAATTGTTTGTTTTTCAGACCCGAGTCAGAACTCCATCACAGGAGAACACAGCCAACTGTTAGGTATAGTATTACTGTGGAGATTGACTTTCTCTAAAGTCACTCTTTTCCTGCCTGTACTAACAGACATTACTCCCACTTCTAATTCTATTTTCTATCCTTTCCTTTTATGCTTTCCACTCCTCAACTTTTTTTTTTCTGCTGTTTCCATTCCCAACTTGGTAGGTTTTAGGAAACTACTTCTGCAGTCGATTATTAAGGCCCAATATTGTACATTTAAAAGTAATTTACAGAATCTGTGTTTAAAAATATAATCTATAAGAATGAGAGCTTTTTTGTTCCAAGATAATTTCGTCAAGAAGATACTATAATACTCTATAGTATCTTGGGCTTTGTAGCTACTTTGCCCTTTTATTATTTTTCTTGGTCTTTCAATCACCTTCATTTTTTTTTAATTTAAAGATTTTACTTATTTATTTGACAGACAGCAAGAGAGGGAACACAAGCAGGGGAAGTGGGAGAGGGAGGGGGGAAGCAGGCTTCTCACTGAGCAGGGAGCCCGATGCAGGGCTCGATCCCAGGACCTTGGGATCATGACCTGAGCCGAAGGCAGATGCTTAACGACTGAGCCACCCTGGCACCCCTCATTTTTTAATTACTGAAAATACTTCATAAATAGCATGAGCTTGAACAAGATGTAGAAGTTGATGTTCTAGTTCTTTATCTGTTAAATAACTGATGGAAATAAATTTCTTTCTTCTAGGGGTCACATATTTTAAATTTTAATAAGTTGTTATTTAACAGGAATTCCACAACATCTCAGAACTTATAAAATATAAAATATAGAAATAAAACATGTTCTGGTGAGGATTTCAGACAATACAAAAAGTATATGTAAAGAAACTAAAGTCCTCTAAAGTATCTTTTCTCCCTACCACCTCACCTCACTAACTTGGGAATTCTTTTAGAAATTTTTAATTATACATTTTCTTATTATATATGACTATCTTCTTTCCTTTTTCTATCTATGGGGTTATACTCTACAGACTGCAGCTTCCTTTTTTTCATTTAACATTTTATCTTAGACACATCATTTCAGTACATAAAGATTTGCCTATTCCTTTGTTTGTTGTAGAATAGTAGTCTCTTGTATTCCTGTGTTCTAACTTTACACAGCCAGTTTCCTATTCTTGACTACTTATTTCAAGGTGTTTTACTGTTAGAAATTATGTTACAGTGAACAACTTGTACATACATTCTTGCATTCTCATTGCCAGTATATTTGAAGGAAAAATTCCTAACAGAATTCCTTGGTCAGAGGGTATACATATCTTCTGAAAGATACATCCTTATCATAAAAAGCAGATACCAATCTTAAATTTTTTTTCTTTCTTTAATAGATGAAGATAGCATCTGTAGTTTTTATTTGTACTTCTTTAATCATGAGTAAGGTTAAGTGTTTTTAAATATATTAACAGCCATTTTGTGTTTGTGCGTGACCTTTGAGGCTTATTTTTTGTTGTTGGGTTTTTGTTTGTTTTTGTTTTGTTTTTACTGAAGTATAATTAACATGCAGTAGTGTTATATTAGTTTCAGGTGTACACCGTATTGATTGGACAGTTCTGTACATTGCGCAGTACTCTCACCACAATAAGTGTAGTCACCATCTGTCACCATATAGCGTTATTACAGTATTATTGACTCTATTCCCTATGCTGTACTTTTCATCTCCATGACTTACTTATTTTATAACTGGAAGTTTGTATCTGTCTTCTATTAAAAATTAAAAAAATTATTTATAGTTCATATGCAGTGTTACATTAGTTTCAAGCTTACAACATAGTGATTCAACTTCTTCACACATTAATAACCCCTTTTATCTCACCCATCCCACCAACCCACCTTCTCTCTGCAAACAGTTTGTTCTTTGTATTTAACGGTTGTTTTGTGTATTTATTTATTTTTTTCTTTTTGGTGGGAAAGGCAAAGGGAGGGAGAGCGAATCCTTTTTGTTTGTTTTGTTTTTTTTGGTTTGTTGTTTTTTGTTTTGTTTTGTTTTGTTTTTGTTTCTTGAGAGAGAGATAATCCTAAGCAGACTCCACACTGGGATGTGGGGCTCAGTCTTACAGCCCTAAGATCATGACCTGAGCCGAAATAGTTAGTTGCTTAACCAGCTGAGTTATCCAGATGCTCCTGTTTTCTTTTTATATACAACTTGTAAGTAAAATCATGTGATATTTGTCTTTCTTTGCGTGACTTCACTTAGTCTCATGTCCTCTAGGTCCACCCATGTTGTTGTACATGGCACGACCTCGTTCTTTTTTATGGCTGAATATTCCATTGTGCATATAATACCACACCTTTATCCATTCATTTGTTGATGGACACTTGCATTGCTTCTGTAGTTTGGCTATTGTAAATAATGTTGCAATAAACACAGAGGTGCGTATGTCTTTTGAAATTAATTTTCTTTGGGTAAATACCCAGTAGTAGAATCATTTGATCATATGGTAATTCTATTTTTAATTTTTTGAGGAACCTCCAAACTGTTTTCCACAGTGGTTGAGCCAGTTTACATTTCCACCAACGGTGCATGAGGGTTAATTTGAGGCTTTTTTTGATTTGTACACTGCTAAACTTTTTGCTGAGTATGTGCAAAGCAGTTGTGGAAAATATAAGCTATCAAAAAGTCCAAAGTAAGGAAAGTACTTGACTTGTTTACTTATTACAGGTTCAGAGTATGAGCTGATACTCCTTTTCTACTCTTTCTTTGTTAAGGACATAAGTTTCTGATTTTTTTTTTTTTAAGATTTTATTTATTTGAGAGAGAGGGAGTGAGCAAGAGAGAGCACAAGTTGGGGGGGAAAGGCAGAGGGAGAAGCAGACTCCCCACTGAGCAGGGAGCCTGATGTGGGGCTCTATCTCAGGACGCTGAGATCATGACCTGAGCCAAAGGCAGATGCTTAACCAACTGAGTCACCCAGGTGCCCCATAAGTTTCTGATCTTAGAAATTCTCATTTCTTTTTTTTTTTTTTTTTAAGATTTTATTTATTTGACAGAGAGAAACACAGTGAGAGAGGGAACACAAGCAGAGGGAATGGTAGTGGGAGAAGCAGGCTTCCTGCCGAGCAGGGACTCCGATGCGGGGCTCCATCCCAGGACTCTGGGACCATGACCTGAGCTGAAGGCAGACGCTTAACGACTGAGCCACCCAGGCGCCCCAGAAATTCTCATTTCTTTGAGAGAGTTTATGTGCTGGAACAGTAACTCACATCCTAAGTACTCAGTAAATATTTGTTAGGTAAATGTTTGACATAAACATATAGCTAGAAATCTGATCACAAGGGTCCTAGCCTTGTGATATTGAGGGTGTCAGTATTCTCCTTTTTGAGAGTTTTGTATTTGATAGACTGTTAAAAATTATTATTTTTTTAAGATTTTATTTATTTGACATAGAGGAGAGAGATCACAAGTAGGCAGAGAGGCAGGCGGGGGGCGAGGGGGGAGGCAGGCTCCCCGCTGAGCAGAGAGCCCGATGTGGGGCTCGATCCCAGGACCCTGAGATCATGACCTGAGCCAAAGGCAAAGGCTTTAACCCACTGAGCCACCCAGGCACCCCCAAAATTATTCTTGTCTACATAACAGTTTCATATTTGGACCAAGAATGATTGAGATTTCATTGAAAGATTTAGGCAGACCATGAAAAGTACATTTCTCCCCAAAACTATTAAATTGCTCTGTCTCTGATACATGCCGACAAGTAGAGAAATTTGAGAGTGGTTTATCGTCTGCCTGGGAACATGTGTGTAATGGAGGTAGGGAAGGACTTAGCTAATGAAATGGACAGTGAAGGGAGTTGGTACCATTCCATTGTAAGCTGGATTTTGTTTCCAGTGAAGCACTTGTAGTAAAAGATAGTGAGTGATGGGGCGCCTGGGTAGCTCAGTGGGTTAAAGCCTCTGCCTTCAGCTCAGGTCATGATCTCAGGGTCCTGTGATCGAGCCCCACATCGGGCTCTCTGCTCAGCAGGGAGCCTGCTTCGCCCTCTCTCTGTGCCTGCCTCTCTGCCTGCTTGTGATCTCTCTGTCTCTCTCTGTCAAATAAATAAATAAAATCTTTAAAAAAAAAAAAAAAAGATAGTGAAGTGTGAGCAAAAAGAAATGGCCTACAATTGTGAAGAAGACTTCTCTTAGTATTAGCTAAAAACCCTGATATTTACAAAGAGACTACTCCAGACATTAATCTCAATTGGCAGCCTATATTTGCATTCAATTTTAAACAATCCTGGGAATTTATCCAGAGTTTTCTGGCTAGATTCTCAGGTAAGTTCATCCTGCTACCCTGGGTGCTCCCTCTTAGGTTCATTAGATAAGATTATATTCTCCTTTCTTTCTCATGCTCTTAATAACTGCCATCTTCTGTGTCCTATCCTGAATATCTTTCCTTTCCTTTTTTTTTTTTTTTTTTTAAGTAAACTCTACACCCAGATTAGGGCTTGAATTCGGAACCTGAGAGTTGCATGCTCTATTTATTGAGCTGGCTAGGCACTCCTCTGAGTATCTTTGTTTAAGCTATAGCCTCAAAGGCCTTAAAAGGCCAAGTTATTAAAAAAAAAAAAAATTTGCAAAAGACGGAAAGGTGTTTTTTTTATTATATTTTCTAACCATCATGCAGAAGGGGCATTGGTAGTTTGAATTAAAATCTTGCCAGCTCTTGGGGCACCTGGATTGCTCAGTCAGTTAAGTGTCTGCCCTCAGCTCAAGTCATGATCCTGGGTCAGAGTCCTGGGTCAGGGTCCTGGGATCGAGCCCTGTGTCAGGCTCCTTGCTCAGTGGGGAGCCTACTTCTCCCTCTCACTCTGCCTTTCCCCCCAGCTTGTGCTCTCTCTTGCTCTCTCTCTCTCAAATAAATAAAATCTTAAAAAAAAAAAAAATCCTGCCAGCTCTCTATAAAAATCTTGCTTAGGGGCACCTGGCTGGCTCAGTTAGTGGAGCATGTGACTCTTGATCTAGGGTTGCGAGTTTGACCCCCACCTTAGATGTAGATAATTACTTAAAAATAAAATCTTGGATTTTATTGCATGGAGCACTGGGTGTGGTGCATGAACAATAAATCTTGTAACACTGAAAAAATAAAATAAACATATGGGGGGAAAAAATAAAATATTGGAAAAAAAATCTCGTTTAGCATAATTTGGGCCGGTAGGTTAGAAACTTTCCTCAGTTGCCTTGCCTGCTGAATGGAATTTATAATATCTTTCCGACCTTCTACATGTTCTTTCTGTCAATAGGGCACGGTTGTTTTAAGGTATCTCTTGTTTCCACTGACTTATCAGATCTCTCATGAAACTCAGGGTCAGGCTGAGACGCTATATGGAAGAGTGAAACTGCTGTTGTGGTGAAGAATTAAGTTGTATACTTAGGATTTATGAACTTTTCTGTGTGCGTGTGTATAATTTTTAATTTGAAACATTTTATTTTTTTAAAAAGATTTTATTTATTTATTTGACAAGAGAGATCACACGTAGGCAGAGGGAAGCAGGCTCCCCGCTGAGCAGAGAGCCCGATGCGGGGCTCGATCCCAGGACCCCGAGACCATGATCCGAGCCGAAGGCAGAGGCTTTAACCCACTGAGCCACCCAGGCGCCACCTTAAAATATTTAGTAAGCAAGTAAGCAAATGAGCAGTGGGCCCTAGCATTTTTAAAACAATTTTTACCAAACATTTGAGGAAAAATAATTCCTTTTCTACAATTTCTCTCAGGGAATAGGAAAATAGTTCCTAACTCAGTTTGAAGATTATGTAATTTTGATACCAAAACTTAGCAATGACAATATAGGACAAGTATAGTTATGAATACAGATACAGATGTCCTAAATGAAATATTTGCAATCTAAATCAAGCAATATATATATTTTAAATTACCCCTGTGACCAGTTTGGGTTTCTGCTAGAAATACATGGTTGGTTTACCATTAAAAATCAGTGTATAGGGGCACCTGGGTGGCTCAGTGGGTTAAAGCCTCTGCCTTCAGCTCAGGTCATGATCCCAGGGTTCTGGGATCGAGCCCCACATCGGGATCCCTGCTCAGCGGGGAGCCTGCTTCCCCCTCTCCCTCTTCTCCTGCTTGCGTTCCCTCTCTCGCTGTGTCTTTCTCTGTCAAATAAATTTTAAAAAATCCTTTAAAAAAAAAAAATCAATGTATATAATTCAGTGTGTAACCAGAGGAGATTAGGGGTACCTGGGTACCTCAGTCAGTTAAACTTCCAACTTTTGATTTCAGCTCAAGTCATGATATCAGGGTTGTGAGATCAAGTCCTGTATCAGGTTCTCACTGTCTCTCTGTCCTCCCTCCCACCCCTTAAAGAAAAGGAGATTAAAGAATGAATCATTCTGATGTAGGAAAAGAATTTCATTTGAAATATGTCAAATATTTAAATTCATGAGTTTGTATTGATACTTTGAAAAACTAATTGGTCACCATTGGACTATTCTAGTGAACCAATTCATTTTTCTGAGAATTGGTTAATAAAAGGAAAGAAGTATTTACCTTACCTTTAACAATACCAATGGGTAACCAAATTGTATATTAGAGGGACTATCTTTTTTTTTTTTTTAAAGATTTTATTTATTTGATAGAGAGAAACACAGTGAGAAAGGGAACACAAGCAGAGGGAATGGTAGCGGGAGAAGCAGGCTTCCTGCCGAGCAGGGAGCCTGATGCGGGGCTCGATCCCAGGACTCTGGGATCATGACCTGAGCCGAAGGCAGACGCTCAATGACTGAGCCACCCCGGCGCCCCAAGAGGGACTATCTCTTTTTATAAAAGTATTTCAGCTAATAAATTAAGGAAGAATAATGGAAAAGAGTATCACCACTTTGTAATCCCTTATAAATTAATAGATTGAGTCATTAATCACCAACAGTTATTAGTATCTCAAAAATAAAATCAGATGATGTCTCTCTCTCTCTCTCTCTCTCTTTTTTTTTTTTTTTAAGATTTTTAAACTTATTTGACAGAGACACAGCGAGAGAAGGAACACAAGCAGGGGAAGTGGGAGGGGGAGAAGCAGGCCTCTGGCTAAGCAGAGAACCCAATGTGGGGCTCAATCCCAGGACCCCAGGATTGTGACCTGAGCCAAAGGCAGGAGCCTAAAGACTGAGCCACCCAGGCACCCCCAGATGATGTGTATCTCTTGACAGAAGATCAAAATTCCACTGTGAAGGAGTTTTCCTACCTCTCCCCTAAAAATAATGTTGATAAGCCTCTAGACCTAAGTAGCAATAGATAGGAAATACAAAAAAACAGAACCACATTTAAACGGTATTACATGGATGTCATCATCAAAATCAGAAACTCTAGGGGTGGGGCTCCTGGGTGGCTCAGTGGGTTTAAAGCCTCTGCCTTCAGCTCAGGTCAGGATCCTGGGATCGAGCCCTGCATTGAGCTCTCTGCTCATCAGGAAGCCTGCTTCCCCCTGCCTCTCTGCCTGCTTGTTATCTCCCTCTCTCTGTCAAATAAATAAAGTCTTTTAAAAAAGAGAGAGAGAGAAACTCTAGGGGTGCCTGGGTGGCTCAAGTTGGCTTAGAATCTGCCTTCAGCTCAGGTCATGATCTCAGGATCCTGGGATCAAGCCCCATGTTGGGTACCCTGCTGCTTCCTCCCTCTACCTCCTTTCCCTCTCTCATTATCTTTCTCTCCAATAAATAAAATCTTTTTAAAAAAATGAGAAACTCTACTGAACATGTGACTTGTTTTCTTCAAATAAAGTATAAAGAAAAAGAATAAGCTATTGACATAAGAGATATAGCAATCAGTTATAATGTATGACTCTTGACTAATTAATCAAACACTATAAAATCAGAAACATAATTTATAACATTTAGACAACTTTTCATGTTCACAAGTCACATAGTTCAGATCCAAACCTGTGCCAAGGGAAATTAAGTACATTCACTGCTCTTGTTCTGTCTAGCTCAGACCAGCAAAAAGACCATTTGACAAGATCAGGAAACTAAGGGAGGAATCTGAGAATGATTTATCTTAACCCAAAATTGTAGTATAAGTGGCAAATTACAAAAGCACAATGTGGAGATAATATCACCACAACAATAAAGTTTTTTTTAAAGAGAAAGACATTTGATATACCATTTTTCTGTTTACAAAGAAAGTATGCCATAAAAGTTGGTAATCTGAAACCTGTAGTAGAATCAATGGCACTTATATCAGTTTTTGTTTGAATTGTGCAGTGAAACACCAGTTAGTTCCCAGTAGTGTTAGCATTATCTCAGTAATAAAATGAGGGTAAAAAACCAACATAATGTTCTGATGGACTGTTTAATTCATAGAATTATTTTTTTCAAGATTTTATTTATTTGGCAGAGAGAGAGAGATCACAAGTAGGCAGAGAGGCAGGCAGAGAGAGAAGGGGAAGCAGGCTCCCTGCTGAGCAGAGAGCCCAATGCGGGCCTTCATCCCAGGACCTCCCTGGTAGTATGTTGGATCATGACATGAGCCAAAGGCAGAGGCCCAACCCACTGAGCCACCCAGGTACCCCTAATTCATAGCATTATTGAAAGCAGTCTCAGTAGGTACCTTCCAGTGGAAATCTTTTAGGATTCTGGATAATCCTAAAATAGTCCTAAGACATGGATTTGGTTCTTAGTTCCTACACAGTAAAACCTATTTACTATTCAGAAACTCTAGAACTTGCATTCCATTTGAGATTTCCTGAGGTCACGGTAGTAACCCAGACTTCTGAAAGACTCTGCTATCTATCTATTTTAATTTTTTTAGAGAGAAAGCGCATGTGAGTGGAGGGGCAAAGGGAGAGGGAAAATCTTAAGCAGGCTCCATGCTCAGCACAGAGCCCAATACAGGGCTTTATCTCACGACCCTAAGATCATGACCTGGGCTGAAATCAGGAGTCAAACACTTAACCTACTGAGCCATCCAGGTACCCTTCCTTTTTTTTTTTTTTTTTTTTTAAGGCTGTACTTTTGAAGCAGCATGATCTCCCACCAAGAAACTGAGATTGAGGATTGATCAATGCTTTTCAGTTAACCACTCTTGATGAGAACTTTGTTTCTTGCCTAGAAAGCCTTAATCTTTCATGATTGACTAGGAGCTCTATGGGACCCTCATACTCTCAATGCCACCACATGCAGACCCTGGTAAGACTATCTTAGAGGCATCATTAGTCTCATAAATAGAGGCAAAGTCTCTAGGAATATTCTTCTACCCCCAGAAATTAAGCAAGCAAGCAGAGTTGGGCCAGAAACATCCAGGACCAAAGTGTCAGGAAGTTAAGGTGGTTGTGTTTGAAACTTGAGACTGGGGCTACAAACGTAGAGGTGGCAGGGCTGCAGCAAGGGGTTGGGGGAGGCAGAGCTGTCAGGACATGGCCTGGACCAGCCGGCAGCAGAATGGGCAGGATAGTTCTGAAGCCAGATTTTTATAGCAACGATATTGTGAGCCTATTGAACCAGCAGGGAGGTAGTATGTTGGATCTGGGACTCCTACTCATATAACCCTCAAGAGGAGTGAAGTGGTCCAGAGTCTGTGATGCAAAAACTATTAAATGTTCAAATCAATAAAGGATGCAGTTAGGAAGATGAGCATACTAGTCAAGAATGAAAGATGTTGGGACGCCTGGGTGGCTCGGTTGGTTAAGCAGCTGCCTTGGGCTCGGGTCATGATCCCAGGGTCCTGGGATCGAGTCCCATATCAGGCTCCTTGCTCAGCGGGGGGCCTGCTTCACCCTCTGTCTCTGCCTGCTTGTGTTCTCTCTCTCTCTGACAAATGAATGAATAAAATCTTTAAAAAAAAAAAGAAAGAAAAAGAGTGAAGTGTGGCTGAAGAACTGAATTTAAAAAAAAAAAAAAGATGTTTAGAGAGAACAAATGGAACTTGTAGAAAAGTAAAAATAGTTATTGATATAAAATGTAAAGTTAACAGATTAGAAACAGGTAAAGGGGGGTTATGAACAGAACAAAAGGAAAACTAGACCTATCTTACACCTAGACATATCTTAATGAAGCTGCAGAACGCCTAAGTAAAGATCTTGAAATCAGCCAGAGAGGAAGTGCAGGTCATCAAAGGAGTAGTAGAATGACAGAATTCTCAATGGCAAAATAGGTGATAATGTCTTAAAGTGTTTGCACAGCTGTTATTGTCCTAAAAATTTGTGCTTATTAGCAAGACACTCAGTAATAAGGACAAAGTATAGATGGTTGTTGCTAAATAAAAGCCAAGAACATCTTTCACCACAAGACTTGCTCTAAGCTGGTGGTTTACAACTGACA
>JAQQSY010001749.1:0-14146 GCA_028646535.1 Procyon lotor
TCAGAAGGTTCTGTGTTTTTGTTCGGAAAGGATATTTCACTTGAGGCATTTGTGAGTCTGGCCTAAGGGCCTAGGAGGAAAGGAGCCCCATGACTGGCTTTCTGGGAGATTTCCAGGGGCTCCCATCTTCCCGGGTTTCCACTGGTGATGCCTGGCTACCACCCCCCAGGCCTGGGGCCAGGGAAGCATGCATTTTGGTGAAAGTAAACACAGCGTTCCTCAGAGCTGAAGACTTCACTCAAATCTTATTTGCATTTGCTCTGAGAGAAGCTTGGAGGTTTCTCTTCTTGATCTTAGTCCAAGGGCAAGGTATTCTGGAAAATATGAGAAAAAAAATTTATGCCTAGCAGCTAGAGACCTCTAGGGAGGAGAAACAATATGTTTCTTTTGCTTCTTCTTTTTTCCTGAAGAAAGCTCCAGGAAGCGGTCTTGCAGTCAGTCTCTCCAACATTCCTGACCCCTTGGAGAATGCACACTAGTCATTTTAGAGTTGCGCAAGAAATGTCATTGTCCAATACTAAACACCAGGAAACCTGGGTCTACATACAATGTTTTTTTGTTTTTGTTTTATTAATTTTTATTAACATATAATGTATTATTTGCCCCAGGGTACATGTCTGTGAATCTTCGGGCTTACACATTTCACAGCACTTAACAGCACATACCCTCCCCATTGTCCACAACCCAGCCACCCTATCCCTACCCCACCACCACCCCACCCCCACCCCCCGCATTTGTCTACATACAATGTTAAAAGCTGCTTAGCAACAAAACTGGCTGCTTTCCTTTCTTCTTTCTTTCCTTCATTTGTTCAAATGAAACAATCAAGCAGCCACACTTTGTAACATGATGGAGATCACAGCGGTGCAGCGGTGCGCTTCATGAGCTCTGAGATCTGGGTCCCCAGGAGTGGAGGCCTTGACCTCAGTCCGAGCCATGGGGCTACACCTGCCTCAGACCCAGTTCTCACGGTACTTTGAAGAGATCAATCTTCCTCGGGCCCAGGCAGTCTTCCCATCCTGCAAACTGCTGCCAAAAAATATGCCACAGGACACAACAACGTGGATATACTTAACACTACTGAACTGTACACTTACAAACGGTTAAAACAGGCTCCCGGCTGAGCAGAGAGCCCGATGTGGGGCTCGATCCCAGAACCCTGAGATCATGACCTGAGCCGAAGGTAGAGGCTTTAACCCACTGAGCCACCCAGGCGCCCCTAATTTCATCTTACTTTAATGCATGGCACAGCTCACACCATCATTGGATTTTCTAGGTGCTCCTTTATTTCTGTATTTGTTAATTATCTGCCTCTAGCACTAAAATTGGAGATCATGGCCATCTTATTTCCTTCTGCAGCCTCAGCTTCCAGACGGGGTGGCTTAAACAATGGGAATCTCTTTTCCCACCATTCTGAAGCTAAAAGTCCAAGAACAAGGTATTGGCAGAGTTGGCCGCCCAGCCTGCGATCCTTTGTGATGGAAGCCTTGGCAGACTCATACTGAAGTCTTTGTAGTTCTACAAACAGAATAAGAAGAATTTGCTTAAAACTTTAAGAATCATTCTTTTGTAGTAAATGTATTTTAACTCATCTATAAACAGTCTGGGACAGGTATCCTGCCCTCGTCGAAGGTTCGCCTTACACCTCTTCACTTGTACAAGAGACTTGCATTAGTGCTGATTTTAGCTAACCAAAAGAAATCCAAAGAGGAGTTTTGCTTGTACGGAAAAAGGCAAACTGACAGCAGCAGACAGCATTGGTTTTGCAGTGAGCCCTGTAGAGGCAACACCGTCCGAGCCGCGACAATGGCGCCACCAAGGTCCATCCCCGCGAGCTTTGCTCAGCATCTCAGCATCGCGCCTTCAGAGCCTCGGACTGTGTCTGTCAGCATCTCTCTGTTCTAGCTTACTTAATTTCATGAATCTGTTCATAAGATGTGTTATGACGTATGAGAAGAATCTAGAAGAGGTTATTTTGGGGTTCTGGGAGTGCTCAAAAACGTTTCCATATAAATTAATGGTAACTGCCTCTTCGCCTTATGATATTTTGGCTATGGAAAGTTTTACAGAAATGTTCTACTTTTGGATAGTGGGGAAAGCCTCTATTTGGTATAAAAGTTTCTTACTTGAAGAATAAATTTCCATTAACAAAAGACATGCATTGGAGAGAAATTAGGAAATAGATATAAGCAAAATAAGGAAAAGAGAAATCACTTATTATCCTCAACCAACTTATATTATAATGTAGCACCAACAATCTGTCTTTGCAGCTCTATACAGTAATGGTCCACAGTGTTCTAGTGGATTGCAGACTTTTCCTACATATTATCACGGTGACTTTAGTCAAGTATGACCAAGTTGGAACCTCCATGAGCTCACCTGTAAAATGGGAATAATAAGAATGGCCTCCCTGGGGTTTTCGTCAGTTATATATAATAAAGTGCTGTGTATAAAACACCTAAGTGCCTGGTACACAGTAGGCAAACAAACAAACAAAAATACTCTGTATATTTTTACATAGCCAGCCTGTATTTTACCAAAATGGGCTTATTCTGCACAGGCTATTTTTTGCAATCCAGCTGTTCTCATGTGTGGTATAGTTTTGTTACTAGCTATTTATTAAGTTTCATTTCTGGGTATATAAGTGCCCCACACATAAGAATGTTTTTTTCTGGTCTCACAGTGTTTTCGTTTGAACAGCCTTTCTTCAGGCTTCATGATAGAGAGTTCCATGCCATTCTAAGACTACTGGTCTTTTAGCAGGCTCTTGGTGTTTGGGAGAACTTCCAAGAGCACAGTCCGGGTTGAGAATACGTTCAACTTTGAGACATCGCCAGGCAGCAAAGAGTAAACAGCACTGTTCCTGCTTACTCTGCATTTTGCTGCCAGATGCCTTAGTTAACTCGTGGGAAGAGGAAACAAAATGGAGTTGTGAAAGGAAATGCTTTGGAGCCCACAAAATGGCGATAGCCAAGGGGACGTTTGCTCCTCTGGGGCTTTTAGCAGTGGTTCCAAGGGTCAGCTATGCCCCAAGCCCATACGTCTGACCCAGAGCTAGGGTGGAGGAGGCCTATAGGAGGAGAACCCCAGTCCAGTAGGGCTGCTAAGGGTGCCAGGAAGCTATCCCTTCAGTGCCCCTATGCCGGCACCACCTCCGAAAAGCAACCTCCTTCACTGGAAGTTCTGTCCCCTGAGATTTCCTAAAATGCAAAAATGCATCAGACTATTTAAACCTGAAGTTCTTAGGATAAATGAGTTTCAAGTTCTTACCTAAAGCGGGTCTAACGGGGGAAGGGCAACAGCTGGAGAGAACACGGCATGTGAGGGTAAGAAAGACACCAATTCCAGAGGGGAGGCTGGCAGTTAAGTCCTGTTGACCTTCAACTATACAAGGACCGGCCTAAGGTGTGCTGGCCCGGAGGGTGGTGTAATTGGTACTCAAGGTCTCTTACAAATACCCTGCAGCTATCAGGAGGAGAAGTCTACCTTTGTCCTGGGCTTCAGGATATCTCCCAATGCCATGCAGACCAAGATGGCGTCGGTATAGACAACAACTGCTTTTATCCAAGTGCCACTTTGTGGAGTGAACTTGGGCTCTATAGAAAACACAAGACAGAGAGCACCGTGGGTGCTCGCCCGTCAGCAGCAGTTCTTTCTTCCAGTAACTCTATCCCGTCAAGTCAGCTCAACAAATATTTTTCAGGTGTCCACTGTGAACAAGACATTGCATCAGGGCTGATCTGCCAAATGAAGGCAGCGTCCTGCATTTCGGAGCTCTCTCATGCAGCAGCTTCCAGCCGGCTTAAGAACTGGAGGCTGTGAGGAAGTCAGCAACAGGGAACCTGGCCAAGGAACCCTCACCCTGGCCCCCTTACCCAAAGGTCAACTGCTATGCACCCTTTGCACTGAAAGGAAAGGATCACCATGATACCACAGGCTGGCCCAGTAGCGATTTTCTGCCAACAAGCCTTTTTAAAGACAAAGAATCTCTCTAAGGATAAACAATTTAACATGGATCTTTAAATAACCCCAAGAAACAGATGTGACTGTTTATTTCATAAGAGAGAGCTTTTGTGGAACAGTATGTTCAAGAATGTGGGCCAATGGCAAAATATTGCTGCAGCTGGTCACATACATTTTAATGCATTTTTTTTTACCGCTTGTTTTTCTACCACAGTTTGGAAGCATAGAAAGTTGTCAACATAAACTTTATACTATGACGATGGCCCCAGTAGAACCCCTAAAATGACACAATTCCTAGAGTATTCCTCACTAGTACAACTAAGCAATCTTACTGATATTTTTTTTTAGGTTGCCTGAAGACACGAGCTCATTTCTTCATGGGAAAAATGTACATTGCCCTGGCCAAAGGGATCACAATGCCTCCCAAGGTTACAGTGTTCTTCTAAAGGAAACTGCCACCTAGAGCCTTGTGCTCCAGGCCATCAACCCCAATTCTGGCTACACATTAAAATCGCTGGAGAGCTTTGAAAACGCCACTAAGCCCCAACTCCCACAGATTCTAATTCCAAGAATCTAATTACTTTTGGATGGGGTCTCATTTCTAAAGCCATCACAGAAAATTCTGTTTTGCACACTGGGTTGAGAACCATAGACTGGAGTGGCCAGGCTAAGTACGATCCCACACTTCCTCCCCCATACGTAATCAGTGGACCAATATATAACACCTGGCCCAAGGACAGCCAATGCCTAAGCTGGCCTGGGTCTTTTGAGGTGGCTTGGGTTAGGATCTCTAAGATCATCCCCATGGTAGAGATTTGGTAGGAGAACTCATGAGATCCAGCACATAGGTGTACTCACGGCTAAGATTTTCACAATGACAGTAAGCATCACCATCAGATCACAATGGGAAAAGATACAGGCAGAATCTAGAGAAATCCAGGCCTTCTATGTGCTCTCCTTCTGTGAGAGGATACACACACTACTCTCTCCAGCACTGAAAAATGCAGTAACGTGTATGGTGTTTCTGCCCAGAAAAGCTCATTAAAGCCTCAGCATTCAGCATGTTTATTGGGGGCTGGTCACATCTGCACTCTGCCTATCACATTTCAAATTCCAGACTCCCAGAAGAAAAGCAGATATTCAGCATAAATCACATTGTTTATGTAAACAGTCTAAGCAAAGAGAACCACACTTATCAGTTATGAGAATGGTGGAAACACCCAGACACCAGCCAAAGGCCAATCCTGTAAGCCGGGCCTTCTAGAAACAGTCTCAGGCCTGCTGTGTTAACTCCTTTCCGCACACAGCCCCAAACAGAAGTGATCATGATATGCTAGACTGATAAATTCTGTCTCAGGAATATGACGTGGGAAACAAGAATAGCCTTAATCTGTTGAGTTTGAGGGGAGAAATAACCAGACACGAAGAAAAACAAAGATAAGGGCATGGCTGAGTCACAGCGATGGCGACACTCTGTGAAGAGAACGAAGTCCAGTGCGGAGGGTTGAACAAGATAACTCAGCTATTTGAACTTTGTTGGTTCTTCTGCTTCCCAAATGTTGTTGCTCTTCTCTCCCTGAAACCCATCACCCCAACCTCTCCTGGTTTTCCATGCATTTTTTTGTGTCCCTTAGAGTCACTTTATAAGCTGATCCTCTCTACCTGTGGTTCATCCTCTCTATAAACCTCAATCACTCAGCCAGAGTTAAGTCTTGTTAGCTTTTAGTTAAAAGATATTAAGCCCATTCATTGCCTGATACTGACCCAGGACCATCTCAGTCATAGGCAGAGAGAGAGCAATCATCAACAACTTCAAAGAATGGGGGGAAAGGCATGTGAGTTCATCACTCTTACTAGGCTTCAGAAAGCCATGGCTGTTATTCTTGGCAACATGCTGCCTTCCACATTAGTTGGACTTTTGGCTGAATTTGGTGATAACCTTTGCAGAAATGATTTAAGAGTTTTGGGCATGGAGACCATGAAGACTTGGTCTTCATAGGCCCAGAATTAGAACAACTGATTGAGAACTGCAGAAGAGTTTCTAATTCTACAAACTTCTACCTATGTCTACTTATATCTTAGTTTCACCCAGTTAATATTTAACTGGACATGTCTATGGACTTCAAAATATTTTTTTTTAAGTAAGCTGTACGCCCAACATGAGGCTTGCACTCATGACCCCAAGATCAAGAGTCACATACTCTACTGACTGAGCCAGCCAGGCGCCCCTCATAATCTTTTTAAACAAGGAAATAATCACATAAATATTCAGTTCAGATGCTGTGAAATTCAGGCTTTTAGTTCGAAGGAGAAAGTCCTTTACTAGTTTATTCCTCTCCATTCTTCCAGTCCATCTTTCCAGTGCTAACACTTTCTGTTATTAGTGTTTTTATATATATATATATATATAATATAAAGACATTATATAGTCTTTCTATCATCAGTGGTTATTGATTTAAAGAAATGGCAGAATCTTAGACTTGAAAGAGACATTACAAATCATATGAAATTCAATCCTCTGGTTTTAAATTGAAAAGCTGTAGGCCCAGCAAGATTTATAGCCTTATCCAAGGTCTCACAGCTGGCTTGAACCAAAGAAGAATGAGAACTCCTGACCCACAGGAGATTTAATTTATTGCCACTCCAGGGCTCTGCATCCTGGTTCTTTCCTCTGCAATAGAATTCAGGTCCAATACTGTGGATAATTTCTGACTCTTTCTGCAACTTTTATCTTTTCAAAGTCTATTGTCATTCCCAGAAAATATTAACATTCACAAGGCTGTGGATCTGTGATTGTGCAATAGGTAAATAAGACTTCATTCTCCAGTGTGCTAATGTTTACAGACTAAGATCACATGTTCCTAAAGAACAGGAAGGTACTCTCAATTTTTCTATTTTCGAGTCTCTAAGAAAAGTCAGCACAATGTGTTATTTGTTGGAGTTACACTTAAAAGAGAATTTAACCAGGGCGCCTGGATGGCTCAGTCATTAGGCTGCTGCCTTCAGCTCAGGTCATGATCCCAGAGTCCTGGGATCGAGCCCCGCATTGGACTCCTTGCTCGGCAGGAAGCCTGCTTCTCCCGCTACCACTGCCTCTGCTTGTGTTCCCTCTCTTGCTGTGTTTCTCTGTCAAATAAATAAAATCTTAAAAAAAAAAGAGAGAGAGAGAATTTAACCTTCACTCATTACTTTTAGGACTATGTCAAGGGACAATATTCAACTCAAGGAAGGTAAATGTTACCTGCATAACAACTTTACTCAGAAGGTAGGCTTCAGTTAATCTATCAGTAATCAATGAAGAAGGACTTAGTTAACCACCATTAATATCCCAACCCTGTCCCAGGGTTGAGTGTCATAAAGGGAGGTAAAGCAATACAAACTAAGATACTCTCAGAACATTTAAAATGCAGAAAAGCGGGGCGCCTGGGTGGCTCAGTCATTAAGCGTCTCCCTTTGGCTCAGGTCATGATCCCAGAGTCCTGGGATCGAGCCCCACATCGGGCTCCTTGCTCAGCAGGAAGCCTGCTTCTCCCGCTACCATTCCCTCTGCTTGTGTTCCCTCTCTAGCTGTGTTTCTCTCTGTCAAATAAATAAAAATCTTTTAAAAAAATAAATAAATAAAATGCAGAAAAGCATCAATAATGGGCTAAGAAATATTTAAAATAATAAGCACTTAGATCACACAGTAAATCTTATAAGAACTCAAGGATGAGAGATCAGCAGATATAGGGCAAGCCCAATTCATATTTTCATATCCTCTGACTTGAAAGTTATTAGAATAGAACTCCTGAGGCATAGCAGAAAGCAAGCCAACATTGGTATCCATCTGATTTTTATTTCTAATTCTTTCATGCATATAATGAGTGTTTATTGAGCACATTTTTGTGTGCCTAACAATTTGCTAGATCGCAAAGGATCCAACCATGGGCATATTGCTGAAACTCTTAAGGCCTCAGTTTTCTCATCAGTAAAATACAAAAAATGGACCGGATAATACTAGGTCCCTTAAAATTTTTTTGTTCTGGCAGTCCAAAATCTCCAAGATGAAGAAAGAATTCCTGCTAAGTTCTTACAATCTATTGGGAGCAACAAGATTTGTGTGCGTGAAATATTTAAGTAAGAATATCCAACTTTCAGGGGTTCTAGACCTTTTGCCCTCCTAACACAACAGGAGGGTTATAACCTGTTTCCTTCAGTGGCTCAGGCAGTACACCTCAAAGTGGCTTAGCCACCTCTTTGGACAATTAGGAATCACTGGACTCGGTGTTCAGATGAATGGAATCGTTGACAAAGGGACTAACGAGCAGGAATGGTAAAAATCAATCAATCAATCAAAAATTTTCTTCTTTCATTCAAGAGAGACTCAACTACTTACCGTGTTCCAGTCATCGTGCTAGGTACTACAGATTAAAAACAAACAAACCAGAAACCCAGCCGTTAAGGGACTTTAGCCCAGATCAACTATAGGACACGATAGACAACACCTATCAGAAAACCTGACAGGCTTAAACACTAAACGCCATTGGATGATGTAACTAGAATCCTAAAGTACAGCAGGCATCCTAGTTGGTTTCATCTAGGGACTCCAACTAGTTGGTTTCAAAGAAACTTGGTTCAAGGTTCCCAGTTCCTCCACTAACAATGGTAATAAAGCACTTAGCCCATTTATTTTTATCCATCATCATAATTAAACGACTTAACTATGTGCAATAGTTAAGATTTTTTTTTTGACACAGAATTTTACGACCCAAGCTGAGTTCGTGAAAAAAGATTTTTAAAAAATTGGTTGAAAAGTGACTTAAGAGTGATAATTTGTAGACTATAATAGAAGCCCTTTTAAAAAAAAAAAAAAAAGTTTGGGGCACCTGGGTGGCTCAGTCGGTTGACGGACACTTGGTTTTGGCCAGGTCTTGATCTCGGGGTCGTGGAATTGAGCCCCATGTTGGAGTCAGCTTGACGATTCTTTCTCTCTCCCTCTGCCCCTCCCCCACTCTCTTTCTCTCTCAAACAAATAAATAAATAAATAGATAGATGGTTTGGGCTGAGAAAGGAAGATAAAATAAAAAGGTGGTAGCTGGAAGAAGACCTTGGGATAACAGAAATAGAACTTTTTATTTTGAAAGAAAAGAACCCCGAATATTTGTATTTCTTGTGAGGTAGGCTCTAGTAGAGTCAAAGAAGTTGAAAATACAAGAGAAAAAGAGACTACTGCGCGTTGCGGAGATGGGTACTGAAGACAGGCGCAGGAACTTGCCTTCAGCAGACGACATGAGAATGATTTTCATTACTTCATTTTATTAAATGCTCACTCTGCCGGCACTGGGCATGTTATCTTATTTTATCTTCGCAACAAACCTAAGAGGCACGTTGTTGGCACGATATTCTTTTTATCTCCATTCACCTGAGCCCTCTGTTCAAGCCTAAAACTGAGGTTTGGAAATTGTTAAGTAACATCTGGTAGGAAGAGAACACAAATGGGAACCTGAGTTTCACATTGCACACTTCTCAGATTGAGAAGAGGTGCAAACATTGAGACATCTGTAGGTGTTGGGGTAGGAATTTGTGCAAGCTTATGTTGGTCAGAATCTGTACTCGCCACAAAGGATGTGAAATTAACTACAGAGACACAGGGTTTTGGACAAGGCAACCAAGCTACAAAGGAAGGAATCAAATGGCTGGGCCCAGAGGTGGGGGCAATATTCAATGGGAATTTTCCAGAATTAATAAAATACTTACATTTTCAGGTTGAACAATCACAATGAATACTAAATTACAAAAGTAAAAATGAATCCACACCTAGACACATCTGAGTAAAGCTGCAGAACAGGGTTGATAAGGAGATAGAACTTAATAGTAATCAAAACAAAAAGATTATGTACAAAGTAACAATCAGACTCAAGTGGACTTCTCAACAGAAAAAAACTAAGCCCACAAAATAGAGTGCTGAGGAAACTTGTCAGCTGCATTATCATTCAAGAGGAGGAAGAAAATTGAAAATTGAAGGAAGTCTGAGAGTGTGTGCCATACACAATGAGTGGCATATTTTTTTCAAATAGTCTTTGAAGGGACCCCTGAAGGATGTGCTTTAGGAAAAGGAACTAAACCAGAAAGAGTAGGAATCAAAGGGTCAGGAAAGTACTCAGGTAAATACTCACTGGCTCTTTGAAATAAGAAAGATGACGAAAGGGAGGAGTTAAATGAGGTAAAATTAAAATATTTTTTTTTAAATGGAAGGTAGGAAGGTGATTGTTTTGTTCTAAAAACTCTAAAGTCATTGTTTTGACACTTTAAAGGATTTTATTAACATAAGAGTAACCATTATAGAATAAAATTACAATCTCTAATTTCAAAGTGAGAGAACTTCAAAATCATGGATTGTAGGTGTGATTAATTTCTATAGACAAAAAGGTTTGGGACACCTGGGTGGCCCAGCTGGTTACGCATCTGTCTTCATCTCTGGTCGTGATCCCCGGAGCCTGGGATGGAGCCCTCCCTGCACCAGGCTCCCTGCTCAGCGGGGAGTCTGCTTCTCCCTCTGCCCTTCCCTGCCCCACGCTCCTGAGCTCTCGTGAGCTCTCTCTAATAAATAAATAAAATCTTTTTTAAAAAAGGATCTACAGTAAATATGACAAAATATTAATATTTGTTAGCTCCATAGGTATGTGTCTAAAAATTACAATTAAATTTTTTTTTAAAGAGTAAATTTCTGGTGCTTTTAACTGACAGCTTTGACTTGATCACATACTCCATAATCACTGAGCCTTCACTGAATAAGGAGGCTAAGCTAGCCGAACTCAGTTTTGTCTAGGTGGGGCCTTCTCTCCTGCAGAAGCAGAAGTAGAGCTTCTGCTCAGATAATGCAGCTGACAATTTTCCTTCCTGTTTCTGTAAGTGCCGTGTCCCCGGAGGCCACCTGAACTTTGAGCAGGTGCACCAGCCTGTCCCAACAGGTCCCAGTGACCTCCATGCTCTAATTGGTGATTACCACCTAGATTCTCCTGGAAGAGTAATCTTAGACTTTCAAAGTCCTCTCCAAGTCTCTGTCTGTCTCCATGTGTCATGTTCATGGTCTAATTGGGCAATTGTCATAAACTAATACACAGTGTGTCCGCATGATCACAGTCAGGCTTCATATCGGTCATAAAGATAGATGTGGCCGGAGCCAAGCCCAGCTCTTGAGGACGATCAGAAACAGGCTGCTGGCCATCTTTGCCAACGTGCTGGGTGTGTCCTCCTCCTGCCTGTCAACAATCCCGAGACTGGTCTGGCCGGAACTTGGGACCAAGAGGAATAATACATTAGCAGAACAGAGACCTATTCAATATCCAAGCTAGTTTTGAGCTCTGCTAAGACAGAAATCAAACTATTCCCATTGTAATACTGGCTTAGAGGAGAAAAGGAATTTATTTAAAACAGGCTCTTCAAAACTTCATTCAGACCTCTTTTAAGGAAAAATAATTTATAGATTTCCACTACTGATATAAGTTATTTTCACTGTAATGATACGTTCTCTCCTTTTTCTTTTTTCTTGTGTTCACAGCTTATTGAGATTCTCAGATCTTGAGTTTCTGGGTTTTTTAATCAAATTTGGAAAAATTTCAGTGATTATTTTTTTGATCGCCCTCACCCCCCCAAGTTAATCCAATAACAGATAATTAGGTTACTTGGCATCATTCCATAGCTCACTGATACTCTGTTTATTTCAGCTTTTCTTCTTTCTCAGAAATTACTGTCCTGCACAACCTGATGTCCAATATCTTAAAATCCTTGTTTCATATATTTTTTCCCTGTTTTTTAATCATTTCTAGAAGGAAGGTAAAACTCTCCGTGCCACTCCATCTTGGCTAGAAAGTGAACCATCGAGAGCCAATTTCAAAATCCTTCTCAAAAGAGTGTGGAAGCTTCTCTTTCCCAGAAGCCCTCAGAAAAATGTTTTCTTTGGGCTCATCAATCATTAATGGGCCTATGTTCCCCCAGAACCCATAAGTCTTGCAAGGAGATGGGACTGTGATTTTTCCACGAAGCTTGAACCACACACCCCACTGCCAGATCCAGCCATGGAGTTAACATCTCTGTACGTTGTGACCTTTTTGACAGATCATTCTTCGATGTGAGAGACTGTCCTGTGCATCATCACACACTTGGAAACATTCCTGATCTACCCACAAGTTGCCAAAGCACCTCTATCCCAATTACAGCAACTGAAAATATCTCCAGACATTGCCAATCATCCCCGGAGTGGGGCCAAAATAGCTCCCAGGTGAGAAACCCTGTTCTAAAAACTCCATGAGGAGCTGCGAATACAAAGGAGTTATGGAGTGGTTACCAGAAGAAGGGCGGGGAACCGTAGTGTCCATTGGGATATACAACCATTATATTTTATGACAAAATTAAGGGTAGTGTGGAATCCTTAGGCACTAATAGTAGGCCTGTTACAAGGAAATTAGAGAATCAAATTAGGTACATGTACAAAGGCACAGTGTAAAGGATAAAAACCTTGGGGTGCCTGGGTGGCTCAGATGGTTAAGTGTCTGCCTTGAGCTCAGGTCATGATCCAGGGGTCCTGGGATCGAGTCCCATGTCGGGCTCCCTGCTCATCAGGGAACCTGCTTCCCCCTCTGCCTCTCTCTCTCTCTCTCTCATGAATAAATAAATAAATTCTTTAAAAAAAAAGGAATAAAACCCTATAACACATAGTATGTATGTACGGTTGTTTGTACATCATTAGATCAGATCTGTACATGTTTTGTTTTTCTTACAAGACTTGAAGCTCACTATTGTGCATTATCGGCCACTGGACTCTGCTTCGATTGGGGCAGACGGTTGTGAACAGAGAACCTAGGAAGCTGAGGGAAATCAGAAGACCATTTAGGGAAACATTATTTCGTAGTAAGTGTCACCTTGAGCTTAAACAGCAGAGGGATGTTCTCCCGGGTAGGAGTTCAGGTATTTGAGACGACACAGGTGGTACCTGGGATTTGAGAAGATGAACTCCGGTGTGTTTGGGCTGAGGGCTGAGAAGCTGCCCACCTGATACTCTCTGATATTCCACTCGCTGGGGGTGGGAAAGACACAGTTGGAATAATTATCTTTCTTGGGGAGGAGGAGCCACAGAAAAATAGATCTATATTTTTATTTTGAGGAGGGGAGTAGAAAAGAACACAGCCCCTATCCCAGACCCTACTTGGAGGTAGGACTTTAAGGAAATCAAGGCTGTTTATTTCCCGGAAAAATCCAGGTATAATTGCCCCGTACGTTGTGATGTGTGGAGGGATGAAGTGAAGCGTGAAAGGCCCCCCTCCATCTCACCTCGGACCACACCCTGTGACCCTGGGGCCAAGCAAGTGCCCCTCTCATCCCGGCTTCTTGGAATTGTTGACAGTCAACAAGGAAGGGTGATGTGCCCAGCGTGTTGGCGAAGCTGGTGAGCAGCACTCCAGCGATCTTTACAACTGCTCTAAAACATGACCGTCTGTGATCATGCAGACACACAGTGTATCAATTTATGTAAAGGCAGCCCATCAAATTGTTTCACCACAGCGGCAATCCTGTACTCCTTTAGGTGTGTGCATCCCATTCAACCTCCTGCAAACTATTCTGGATAAAAATATGGTGAGAACTTTCTTTCCTTCTTTCTCTTTCCCTCTCTCTCTCTCTCTCTCCCTTCCTTCCCTCCCTCCCTAATTTTATTTCCTTTATTTTATTTTATTTTACTCCATATGTCCCATATGTCCTTCATGTGCAGAATGTCCTGCCAAGCACTGCTTCCTCACCCTCCCACAGTACACCCTACCCCACTTATCCAGGAGCACAGGGAGCTTCCAAGAAGCAAATAAAGAGAGAGGGAGAGAACTGGAACTCCACGAGTCCACTAGCACCACCACCCTCTTGGTCTGTTCCATCCGATGATTGCTTGTCCCTGCTCTGAACCAGAGTTCCCGTCCCAACTCATCTATCTCGTGGGCACAGGTCCACCTTCTGGTGCCCAGTCAGTTTGTTCTGCAAAGGCTTCAAACCCTGCCAGGGTCTGACTTCTAGACGGGTTCCTGCCTTCAACACATGCTGTCCTGAAACCAGCCCTGATCCAAAACCCTTAGACTCCTGCATGGAGCCTAGAATCCTCTGTCCTCCTGGCGAGATCTACCTTGGGGTCCACGGAGTCCACCAGAGTCTCGTTCAGGTT
>JAQQSY010001750.1:0-14146 GCA_028646535.1 Procyon lotor
CGTGACTGACTCCCTCCCTCCTAACCGGCAGCCTGCATCTCCCTCTCCCCTTCACCCATTCTGCCCATCTCCTGGGCAAGGTTTCAAACCTCGAAGCTCACTGGAAGCAGCTGGGAGATGTTTCAAGCTCCCTGCTGCTCAGAACCAAGGACACCCTGCGAAACTGCTACAGAGGAGGGCAGGCATTTCTGTTTTTTAAAAGCTGCCTGGATGATTCTGACATGCAGCCAAGGTGACGTCGCACATGTGGACAAAACAATTTTCTTGCTCAAGAGTGTAACACCCAGGGCGCCGGGGTGGTTCAGTAGGTTAAGCTCCTGCCTTCGCGCGGCTTAGGTCATGATCCCAGCATCCTGGGATCGAGCCCCACGTCGAGCTCCCTGCTCAGTGGCGTGTCTGCTTCTCCCTTTCCCTCTGCCTGCTGCTCCCCCTGCACGTGCTCTCTAACAAACAAATAAAATATTAAAAAAAAAAAAGAGAGAGTGAAACACACACTGCACGCCCAATGTCGGCCTTTTCGCTATCTTGAACAAAGTTAATCTGTCCTTATTCATTGCCGTAATCAAAGGCCTGGCACATATCAGGAACTCATTCATAATGGATGAATAAATGAGTGAATGATCACTAGCGAGCAAAAATATTACAAATGTTACAAATATTCATAAGTTATCATAAAGGATTTATGGAAAAGTTATGAAATATATATGCAAGGTATTCATCACACTATAGTTCATAGATCTGATATATCAATTATAATATATCTGTACAACAGAGTTCTGTGCAGACACTGAAATAATGTTGCAGGTTATTTTTTAATATAGAGAACTGTCCCTGATGTATTATTGATAAAGAAAGAGCACACTAAGAACAGCACTGATAAAATAATAATTTTGACTTAGCAAATAAATTCGTACTCGTATTTATGTGTCTACATAGAAAAATTGGAGGCATAAACATTAATGTGGTTATCCATAGAAGAGAAAAATAAGGATGGTTTCACTGTCTTCTTATATCTATTTATTTTCCTTAGCTCATATTACTTTAAGAATTGCAGATTCTCCATATGTACATTTTTCTCCCCAAAGTTGGGAACAGCTATGTCCCATCCCCACTGCAGGTCCTTCTTGACTTTGGAATGCTCACCACTTGTGCATTGGGTCAGGCCAAACTACAATGGGTTTTGGGGGGTGGGGAGGAAGAAGCACTGATCTTCCCTGCCCTTTCTCATACCTCTGGGGGTCAGTCTCTATCCTTGATGTTTTTCACCTCCACCCCCGCCAAGGAAGTCCCCACTGGAAACTGATCGCTTCGTTTGACCTGATGCATCCAGTTACATCCATTAAACCTACTTCTTCAGGACATCTGCTTCCCTACGTTTTGGGGCTGGGCTACCTGGCAGAACTATTTCTCAGTGCACATTAGAGTCATGCCTAGTATGTCAACCTTCACAGGGATAGTTGTGTTTTGAACCAATATCCAAGCATGGCAGTGCCTCTAATGTGACAAGACAGTTTCTAGAAACAGGACGGAGGAGAGGACCTCACCTCTCTCTGATAGTGGGAGAGAAGATGTAGTAGAGAATTAAACACTGAAATAATGACAGCTGGAAATATTTGGATACTTCCTGTGCCTGATACTGCACAGCCACTTTGTAGGATTAAGAAATATAAATATTGGGGCGCCTGGGTGGCTCAGTGGGTTAAAGCCTCTGCCTTTGGCTCGGGTCATGATCTCAGGGTCCTGGGATCGAGCCCCGCATTGGGCTCTCTGCTCAGCAGGGAGCCTGCTTCCCCCTCTCTCTCTGCCTGCCTCTCTGCCTACTTGTGATCTCTCTCTCTCTCTGTCAAATAAATAAATAAAATCTTAAAAAAAAGAAATGTAAATATTATAAACGCAATGTATATATTGTGCTGACATTATGAAGGCATTACCTATTTCATAAATAAGAAAACAGAGCCTTAAGGAGTTTAAAACTTGCCCACGGACATAGGACCAGTAAGAAGCAGAGGTGGGATCTTATCACATGCTTCAGTTTCTCTTCCCTGACCGACTACACAACAATGTCATATGTTGTTTCTGGAGCTTCTAGAAGCTCAGTTTAATTCAGTCCTCAATACTGATTATGTTCATTTCTGGGCAGGTAGATATTATGGGTGAATAAAACATGACTGGAGCCCTTGAGGGACTTACACTGATGTAGCAATTTATTCCAGCCATGGAAGAAGAAAACCAAAATTCTCAAGTATCTTTTATCTTCTAGACTAGTGATTGTCCAGCTGTGGTCCCTTGGACTAGCGTCCCCTGAGGTCTTATTCGCAATACAAATTCTGGAGCCCTACCCAGACCTACCAGCTCAGCATCTGGTCTTCCCCGGGAGAGCCCCTGCTCTAGGCATCCCATCATGTGTTTCACGGGACATATTTCACTCAGTCGTCCAACAGACTCTCAAGATCAGCTCATAATTCCAGATGAGGAAAACAAGGCATGGGGAATCTGAATTAGTGTTCTTCAAAAGGCAGAGCCAGTTAAGTGATGGGGCTGGAAATCTAACCAGCCTCTGGTGGCACACTGTGAATGGGACAGAACACATATCTGGACTCTGCCACTAGTTCAATGCAACCTTCTTTGTTTGCGGGTGGCTACATGTCAAAGACACTCTGCAAAGGCATACCAAGGAATAGAATTTAGTGGGAAACTAAGATACATGTGGGCACTTATCTCATAATAAGATCCTACTTATGAAAGGATGCTATAGTGTAATTAGACGCCGGGAGGCCAGGCAAAAAAGAAAAGCGTGGCTCTTATTTTAACTACTTCTCTATAATGGAGTGTTGCCGGAGAGTTATTCACACAACAGATGCTGTGAGGATATGTGCTGATTCTGTGGGTTGCTACATAACCCCGCTGCAACAGAGCCTCCGGTCCTCACGCACACAGACATTAGTCCTCCCTAAGCAATGTCTGATGCTTGCAGCACAACTATAAATCGAAGCTAATGGGAGAAAATGCAACTCCTCCATTCAGACTTTCTGAAAATATTTGCCTGCGACGTTCTGTTCAGCAGAGATTGCACGCACGCGCGCGCGCACACACACACACACACACACACACACACACACACACACAAAATAGTATTTATTTATTTATTCTGGGTTGCCTTCATTTGGAGAGGCAGATTAGGGAGGGTAATCAAGTACATTTCTCTTTTACCTAGTAAATAAGTTAAATGGTCCCTGTGGTTATTCATTAAAACTTTTATGGTATGTTCATCAATTACCAAACAGCTTGAACAAAACAGAGGTAAATTAACTTTCCCAAATCCACATGGTTTGCCAAAAGGAGTGTACTCAAAGCAATTTCATTGGTTTAAAGTTCATCCAAAATACTATTAGCTTGGAGTCCAATTTTGAACTGTCAAGGGGAATATATACAATGGTAATTTCAGATCATTATCATGGCATTCCAATGCAAATGGCCACAATTTAATTCATTATCACTAACATTACATCTTTATTTTGCTACCAACTGGTGACTGATATTTCCAGGACTACAAGCAGCAAATGCTAATTAGGCCACAGTGTACTCTTACCCTTTCTTCTGTCCCTACATTTTCCCATCTTTAGGGAGACCTGCTGGAGGCTACTTTTGCCCAGCTGCCGGCCTTTGGCACTCATTTCCCCTGCCCTCAGCCAAGCTACCATCCCCGGGTTAAAATGATGCTTCTGCAGATTGCCACTTCCAGGCCTCACGTCTCTGAAATGGGGCCTATGTAATGCAGTGATCCTTCCTTAAGTCACTCACCCAACCTCATTTAGGGAATCAAAAGCTCTCTCCAGGGTGACAGAGCACAAGCATTACCATGCACACACTGCCAGGAAAGTTCAAATTTGCATTTAGACTGGACAAAAGGGAAAGAATTGGGTTTCTATGCTCTTCCTTGCATCATCAGAGTCTCAAAAATTACTAATCTCTGAAATGATGCCAGAAGGAGACTTCCTCTGCTCTTCCCATTCATGCTTAGGTAGACTCGATTCATCTCTGAAAGCGAGCCTTTTCACTCTCGACATGAGAGGAGAAAGAGTTGTAAAATCTCAAACAGCTCCAGTAAAATGTTGAATGTGTTCAAATAAAAGCAATTAGTCACCGAAGATCCTCAGATGTCCAGGCTACGGATTCAGGGAAAAGATATAAAACATGAATTTTCTTTCCATTTCCTTGATAAGACATAATAATTCTGCCTTCAAAACAATGGCTCCCTCTAGAAGTTCCAAGGAAATGCCATTTTTCATCTCATTATTTAACTGCAATAATAATAATAATGATAGATGGTCATTATGTGCCTGGTCCCCCAGCAATTGGCTTTGCATCCTTTTATCTTCAAAACAATCCTGCAAGATATGAATTTGGTTACCCATGAGGAAGGCAGGGCTGGCCAGCGCAAATGATAACAGTGAAGGGTGCCTTTTAGCCAGGGTGAAGGGGATGTTTTGTTGGCTGCCTTCCCCTCACTGTATCCCTATCCACTAAATCACTTTCCCTTCATGACATCACCATCCCCTTCCCATGTCCCCTGTACTTCCCAATTCAACTCCTTTCATTCAAATCCTTGTGTCAGGGTCTGGTCCTAGGAAGTCCAAATTAAGACAATAGAAGGAGGTATGATCCAGGAATTAAAAATGTATGTGCCCCCATGTGGCAAATGTGGAATGTAGCATGGATAAATAAACTATTCCAGTATTACTAGAGCACAAAGTAGAGTAATGCATGACAAGGAATTAAAAAAAAATGGATATATTTGAAAAGGTTTTCTTGATACTGAAATCCGGCTGGTCTAGAAAGCATTTCTCCTTTCACAGGATTGGCACTTATATACTTTAATTATAATTTAAGGTTTCAAGCACCCTTACAATTAGGCAGGTGTACCTTCCTTGGAATCACCCTTAAGAAAGCTAGCATGCAGAAAGCCACAGCTGTACTTATTATGCCTGACACCGGATGTGGCCCTCAAAAGCATAAACTCAGGTCCCCCAAAGGACACACTTCTCAATAACAACCTTCCTAAACCGGTTCTCATCATCCATCATCTATCTAATCATTAATAAACTTTGCTTTAATAACTGTACATTTCAGACTGAGAGGAAAAAGGGGGGGTTGGCTGGGGAGGAATCTCATGTGTACATGGGCCATTGCTCCTCTACTTATAAAAAAAAAAATAAGTGTCCTCCTGGAAAAGTATGTGCCCTGGGGCCCGAGACTAATAGGAATTTCAAGGCCTGTTTTATGTTTGCAAGTTAATCTTTCTTTGTCCTCCATCTCAGCCAGCAAATACAATTTCATAATAACACAACTCATCTCTGGGTTTTTGAACTTGGCTTTGGATTGGAGATCATTGTGTCTTTGCCTTCAGATATCTCACTTTGATGGATTCTATTTCAAAGGGAGAGATAAAACCCAAAGTTCATTCTCACAATGGGACATCCTTTACAGCCAAAGAGAAATGTTGGTCCTCTTTGTGGCACACAGCAGCCCAGATTCACTTTGAGATCCTCTCTTGAAAGTCCCTGGGCAAGTGCAAAACGGCTGTCAGTGATTTATTCCATGCCACGAACAGAACAGAATTGCTGTAGGTACCTCCATTACACAAGTGGGCAGACTGAAGTCGGAGCAGCGAGGCAGGGCGAAGACCTCGGGGAAATAGGCTTCCTCATTGCCTCTTCCTAATTACTAGCCATGTAGCTAAGCTCTTCAGCACTAATGGCTCCACTGGGTATAAATAGCATCTATCCATCCATCTATATCTATCTTTGGAAGACTAAATCTGGGCAGGAGGAAAGAGGGATCTATTCAAACGCACGATCTTACCTCTCTCTCTCTCTCTCTTTCTCTCTGCCTCAGGACTCATGTTCAATTATACAAAGGAAAAAAAAGTACTTTGTGTATTTCTCTATTAGACATAACACATTTCACTTTCTAAAGCTGTTTCCTGTTGGTCGTTCAATCTGCCATTCTATTTGGCTCTTACATTTCCTATAATTTAGAGGAAATCTCTTCCTAAATGTATTTCCTCTAGCTTCCACTTCTAATAGATTGCAATTTCCAAAGAGATACATAAGTTTGTACTTATCTTTATATTCTCTGGACTTTAAAACAAAATCTGGAATATATTTTTCATCCAATACATGTTTGTTGAATGAATAATTGAAGAAAAACTGAGTCATTTACATTTCATCAATTACTCTTGTTTGAATCCTCCCTTCTTTGAGCATGCTCAAACCTGTCCTATCTTGTCCCCACCCAAAAAAAAAGAAAAGTGTAATGCTTTTACATCATGTACCCTCTGAAGTAATTCAACATTTTGAAAGCAGGAGATGGATATCTCTTCCTACCCCCTTCCCCAAGTGACAGCAATTTTATAACCAAAGAAATGGAGCAAGTGACCAGCCTTAAAAAGGTAAGTATTATCTCAGCTGAAGGTAAATATGGAGGCTGTCCCTCTATACTCCACACCTATGCCTAACTTCCTTGGATGGCACGTCATGTCAATATTTATTTATGGTTCCCACAGATAGAATCTCAACTAAGGTTTTAATGGCAGCAGTGGTGTAATTGAGCATAACTAGAATCTCAGATCACTGGTGGGCTAATATTTTATAGACTCAATCTGCAAAATATTTTAAGTGTTAAATGTGCAAGGCACCATACTGGAGACATTAAAAGTTAAAAAAAAACAAAACAAAACAGACAGCAATCTAATAATAAACTAAGATTCCAGAAAGAAAATAAAACATAGAGATGTGGATAAATGTCCATGCTTCGTTGTTGGCAATGACTTCTCTCGTAAGAGTTTCAAAATAAAGTATGATTGGAAGAAGGGCTTAGAGGAGCCTGGTGGATCATAGAAAGTTTCGAAGAGGAGGTGCTGATTTAACAAATCCTTGAAGGAATGTATTCATATGCAAATGAATTCCGTGTTCTGTTCTTACAGGATAAAAAGTTAAAAGTCCAGATTTGTCAAAGCTGACGATCTCTGTGTTGTAAATACCCCTACCCTAGCCAGCAACCACCTCTTGAAATTCCTGAAAAATTAATTAGCTCTCATCAGCCTAATCCAGCAATACCCCTTGCTTGATATACCTTAACTTTGGCAACCCCTCTTGTGAATCCAAATGCTGTATATGCAACTGAAAATATTCAATTGTCCCCATGCTAAAGATGATGCATTGCCGCAATGAAGGCAAAGTGATTTAGGGAAGAGAACAAGATAAGCTTTGGAGTACTTTTAGCTGACCCCAAGAGTCATGGCTACACCCAGGAAAATTATCCCCTGTCTCTGGGTAGCTTTGGGTCTTGGCAATATAAAAACATATTGGCAGCTTCACTTAATCAGAGTATTTCATCAGAAATTTGCTATGTCCCCATATTCCATTCTAGGAACTCTGTTGATGATATTATGGATTTAGGAATACTAAATCTACAAAACTCTTTCTATAAAGATTTTTTTAAAGGCAGTCATGAGAGGAAGAAGGAAGTTAAAACAGATGAGGTCTGAGTATTTCTCTATGATACCCACACTGGCTGGAAGTCAGAGTTTCTTTGGGCAACTGCCGGATGATGGGAGAGAATTTGGCAAAGGTACCCAGGCTTCTGGATATGCCTGTGTTTTTGTTTACCCAGAGGTTTATTTCTCAAATGAATTCCTTTTTTTTTTTTTTTTTTTTTTTACTGCGATGGTAGTAATCATGAATATCCTCTTGGTAATAAGCTCTGTGAAGGTTCCTTGGCAAAACGGGCTATAAATATTGGCTATAGGCCACATTTCAATATTTTAGTTTGAAACATAAGGGTCAAAAAGCCCAGAAAACATTTTCAGAAAAGACCCATTGTTCTGGCCCTCAGCTGGAATCCCAAACAACAAGCTTCCTGTGCTGTCTCGCTGCCATCATCCTGGGCATGAGCAGAAGACACTTCATCAGTCACAGTGCTTGATGTCCAGCCCCCAAGATGAGCAAAGATCTGTAAACAGTATTTCTTTATTGGGTGAGAAAGGAGACAATGTGAACACCAAGATCCTCATCAATCTCGATGCTATGAGTCTAAAGCCAGTCAGTTCTCAGAAGACCACCCTGGACAGATGGAACAAGGTAAAAGAGAGGTCAAGCTGGAAGCGAGGCTTCTAGACATGAACTGGTCTCTAATGTATGAAGGTGCTGGACTGCCCAACCGCTACGTCTACTGCCAAATCTACAAATCTGGAAATCTACTGTCTACAGAGTTCTAAGCTTTTCTTTTGGCCTCAGGTTCTAAAAGACTGACAAACCACCTTCATTCAAAGCCAACAAAGAAACACTGATTGTCCTCCAAGCTACTAAAAGTGACACCAGGAAATCAAGAATTAAAAGGAAAAGATCTCTGCGTGAAGTTGCTCACAGCTGGATGGGGAAACCACAGTTAAAAAGACAACTGAAATATGTTAGTAAAGAGATCCCTCCTCCATTCCCTCCGACCTACAGTCTCCTTATGGTCATTAGAATTACATAATGATCAGGACATTTAAGGACACATCAGGTCATTCTGGTCACACTTGAGTTTGTCATATGAAGATTGACCAGGTCATGCTAAACAATACAGAGCGGGCAAGCCACAATGGAGGTTTCATCTCAGAAAACCTCATCTTTGTTGACTCACTAAGCGTCCTCAGTGCCATCCCCATAACCACCAAGGATGTTAGAATCAAGTATTCCCAACTCTGCCACTTACTAACTTTGAGATAGGGCACCTTTTGCATGAGAATGCATCAGCTTTCTCATCTGCCTAAATGGAGTATATTTTACTCCTCATCCCAGCTCAAAGGCAACATCTAGAATGAGGCTACACGATAAAAATGACCAGGTATTAACTGTAGTATTATGGGATACATGCATGCATACCAGAAGCCCTCTGCTTGTTTTTACCTGTTCCATAACATTTATATGAGGCACAGCTGGGCAAGTGCTTTAAGAGAAAGTGCTATGGTCATTCTCATTGAATCTTCAAAATACTTAAGAACGTTAGGACACTATCTTTAATATTTCTTTTCTTTCTCTCTCTCTCTCTCTCTCTCTCTCTCTCTCTTTCTTTCTCATGAAGGCCATTGTCTCTAATTCTGGGTATTAATCTTACTTTAGTCTTCTCTTCCCTCTCCTTGTCTCATATTTTGAATGTCACTATATTCCAACAAATTTGTCACAATTACTGGTAAAAAAAAGGTTTATTCAGGAATCTATGGGAACAGGAAAGAAAAAGAATCCAAATTTAACCAAGTCAGGTGGGATGTCAAGGAAGGTTTTTAGAAAACATTGACAACCCTTGAGTTAGTTTTGAAATACAATTGAGCACTAGAGGAAACAAAGGGTTATGCAAAGGCACTGGGACAGGAGAGCTGGGGCTGTCTCTTGCACTTCTCAGTGAAGAATAACAAGATGATGGCATGGCAGGGGAGGTGGCAGCAGTCAAATGCTAAATTTGAAAGAGTTCTGAACTAAGCTAAGAATCTGAACTTTACCTAGAAAGCAAGAGTCAATGCCTAAAGAGTCCTAAGCAGGGGGACTGCATGATCAGATTTACCAGAAGTGACCCTGGAGAGGAAAGAGAGGAGCATAGACAGAAAATAAGGAACCATAGACCAGGCAGCTCACTATTCACCAATATCTTGCAACGTGAGTCACCAACACTAGTGAAATGAAACATAAATTACTACATATCCTGAACTAGATCTGAATAGGGGTGGGTAGGTGGGGAAGGGTGCAAGACTCATAAAGTGCGATTGACAAAACCTTGCCATCAATTGCCCCACTAATTGGCTCTCCCTGTCTTGCTAGTTTTATGGATATTTCTCATTTGAAAATAAATCTAAGGCATGATTCATCCCTCGTTATCAGAGAGCAAGGAAAACAAACATAAACCAAAGACTTCATTTGAATTGTTATTTCTTTATTTCTCTTAACTACCTAAAGATTATAGCCACAGGCTCTTCACTAACTTATAGGAAAGGAAACTCAATAAATAGACAGGTAAAGACTATTCCTCTAGGGAGGATGGTGAAAGCAATCTAAAGCAATGAGCGCTGTGGACACATTTATTATGTGTTCCTATCTGCAGATGTAATTAGAATGTGTGATCTGCTCCCAGTACTAAAGGCAAATTTTGAGAGCTCCTTCCCACTGCTCAGGTTACAGACTGCCATGAAGACCCCATCAGCTGGGAGAGGGTCTTGTATAAAGGGAAGAAGGCTTTGGTATTTAAGGAATGTAACGTATGTCTATACATGCTCAGTGCGTACTATTAGGTAATTAAAAAGCTACTGAAATATACAATAATTATAGTAATAATGACATGCACATCTTGATTTCCTAAATCATCTAATGATGCCTTCCTATGTGCCAGGCACTGCAATAAGTACTTTCCCCTCACTACATCATTTAATATTTAAAGTAGGTACCATCACTCCTGTTGTACAGATGAGGAAACCAAAGGTAGAGGAATTGTCCAAAGTCATCTTCATTAGTTGGAAAATAACGGAACATGGACATGGGTCCAGGTCTCTCTGACACCAGAAGCCAAACTGTTAACTGTCATAGGAAACTCTTTAAAGTGTGGATCCTCTTAACTTGCCGTTCATCTTTATGCAAACTCTTCTCTCAATTAGGTCACACACTCTATTCCTTGACACTTTGATGCAATAAATTCTCTTTCTTGCTCCTTCTTGTCCCCTTGCTCTTTCTTCATTTATCTGATGATCCTCCCTCAACATTCAGTTCGGATACTATTAACCTTGAAATAGGAGTTCTTTACAAATATAACTCACTAAACAAATAGCCTAATTAATTAACCAAATTATTCCCTCCTCCACTTCTCAAAGCATGAGTTAAATCATGGTTGACATCACGTCTAGGACATCTGAACAAACGTGTATGGGTACAGAAATTAAATTCTTATATTGATTAACATAAAGGAAATACTAATAGGTATGCCAGCCATATTACTGAAGTTAAAATTTATGAGGAGTTTACAGCTGAAAAATATACTTTAAGAGTTTCATATTTGCACTCTGCTGATTCATAAATGTAAAAATCCATAGAAAAACCAAAGTGAGTAAAATGAAGAAACTTGCTCTACTAGAGGAAACACGGGATACAATTTCCTTCAAAATCTGGATATATCCGTTTATCATTTGAGTTTGTCATATGAAGATGTAAAGAACGTTTAAATGTTCTCAAGAATTGGTCAACAAATATACCGGGAGATCCAAATACACTGAGACTGAAACGAGAACTGGAGATGTTCTTCTCAAATCCCACTTCAGGAAAGAGCTTGTTGCCTGGGTCCAAGCAGTCTGATGAGCTAAGAGTCTCCAGCTTCCAGCTTGATCAAGGCCAGAGCAGTTTTAAAGTCAAGGTCTTACTCTTCTGGGAGCATCCTCTGGCCAGTGCCCGAGCAAAGCACCAGTACAACGGTCTAACCATCCCAATCTCTACCCTGGATCCCCCCCCCAACATAACCCCCCAATACACCTCTTGTCTTGTTTCCCAGAGAACACAACCTGTAAGTATCACCCAAATACACACATGTGTGCACACACACGCACACACAAACACGCACACACAGCAGTAGACAGGAATGCCAAGATAGAGATCCAGGTTCTCACAGCAGGGGGCTGAGAAACAATTTGAGAGTATCTGTCTTTATAAAAATGCTACCCCACTCTAGGTTCCAAAAAAAAAAAAAAGGAAATTCTAATCGTCATTCTATGCTCTCCTTCCCTCTACACAAGATGCTACTTTTTTGCCCTCATCATAGCTAAAGGTGCAGATAAAAATATTTCACTTTGAAATATTGTGCTGCTGTGTGTTTAATTACTTTGCCCTCAGATTCCTTGTCTGCATTTAGAAAACAAAACTAAACTAATGTCCAGCTCATTTAATATACCCCAATTAGCCTGGCATCTAGTCTGCATTTAATACAAATTAGTCCCACTTTTTCCTTGAAGAATTATTGTCATATCACCACTTACTGCTCAAATATTTCTGTTAAGTAATAAAAATTTTCATAGTATTCGGTATCTGGGTGGCTCAGTCATTAAGCATCTGCCTTCGGCTCAGGTCATGATCCCAGGGTCCTGGGATCTAGCCCCATGTCAGGCTCTCTGCTCTCCCTCTGCCCCTCCCCCTTCCTCCTTGTTTGTGCGCTCTCTCTCGCTCTCTCTCTCTCTCTCAAATAAATAAAATTAAAAAAAAAAATTTTACAGTATTAAAGTATCATATTCTGTAGCCCTACCTTCTCAAGTCTGCATATGAGATCTACTTTAATAATATATGTGACGTACCCAATCCACTAATAAAATTGGCATAAGCTTTTGTGATCTAGTTTGCTCACCAGAGCCTAATCTTGACTACTCATAAAAAGCTGCCAGCTGGGGCACCTGAGTGGCTCAGTGGGTTAAAGCCTCTGCCTTCAGCTCAGGTCATGATCTCAGGGTCCTGGGATGGAGCCCCACATTGGACTCTCTGTTCAGCAGGGATCCCGCTTCCCCCTCTTTCTCTCTCTCTCTGCCTACTTGTGATCTCTCTCTCTGTCAAATAAATAAATAAAATCTTTAAAACAAAACAAAACAAAAACCTGCCAGTTCTCTTTATCACCCACTGCTGGACACTCAAAGTTATCTGTGAGGGAAGTGGTGACTCTGCTCCTGCCCCAGGCCAGCTCTTACCTGCTCCGCAAAGAACACAGCGTAACCCTGAAAGAGAAAGGAGCTGAAGGATCCGAGCTGTAAGCCTCCACCTAACTATTCACTTAGTTCTTTTCACTTGTTTGTTCCTCATTCCCATTCATTCAACAAAAAATTTCTGAGACTCTGGGGTCCCCCGCTGGCTCAGGCGGGTGGAGCCTGTAACTCTCCATCTCAGGGTTGTGAGTGGTAGAGGCTGGAAATTCAGAATTTTTAGGGAGAATCCCTGCCCCCCGTGAATTCACACTTCGGAGATAATGATGAGGGTATTATTTTTCATTGTTGAACTAAAGAGAAGTATTTATTTTTAAATAATACATTCCCAGTGTCCCCTCACTTGTTGTACTTTAAAATCCTTGCTCTACTGGAAATTTGGCCTTTAACCATTGAAAAACCTTAAACAACACAAAATGACATAAACAGAAAAAGGGAAGGGCCCCTTCACTCACCAACTATCTTCACTCCCCAGCTGTAGTCACTGAAGGAATTTGGTATGTGTGTGTCCGAAACTTGGACATATACCTACACACATGTACACATACATGGACATATACCTACACGCATGTATACATACATGGACATATACCTACACACATGTATACATACACACATGTGTACATACATGGACATATACATACACATGTATACATACATGGACATATACATACACACATGTATACATACATGGACATACACACATGTATACATGCATGGACATATACATACACACATGTATGCATGCATGGACATATACATACACACATGTATACATGCATGGACATATACATACACACATGTATACATACATGTGTGTATGTATATGTCCAAGAAAAAAAAAAGAATCCATTTACTTCTTACACACTCAAGAATATATTACAAATGTCTTTTTGTAATATCTGTTTTGTATTAATTGATTAATATATATCCCTTTATATTATATATGTTTTACTTAATTGAATTGTACAGCAACATTAGAGCTAGATTTTATTTCTCATCTCCATCTGCCAAACCTCTCCTCTCACTCAACTTGACACTTTTGTCTGTGACAGTGTTTCCTCTGTACTAACCTTCTATTTCCCCTTTGGCCAAAGAATCAAGTAATCATTACCTTAGAGGTAATTTTGCCAGAGAAAAAGAGAGAACATCAAATAGTCATCTTTGCTGTGTCCTTAGATTTTTCTTTTTAAAAACTGTGTCTGAAGTTCAACTTCTGTTTCTAGATTTTTCACTTCGATTGTACTCTTGGGACAAGAAATCATAATGTCCTCTCTTACAAGGACCTCATGATGACTTTCAGAGTGGTACACTTTGTCAAAAGGGCAAAGTTGTATCCCCTACTGACTCCCCAACCTTGCCCTGGCCATATTCTCACTTTCCCTGTTC
>JAQQSY010001751.1:0-14145 GCA_028646535.1 Procyon lotor
GCAAAGACGACCAGGAACACCCCTGTGGCTGAGCACAGCGGCTTATCGCTCCTTGCGCCCAGAGAGAACACACAACATCGCCGACCATGGGGCATCGAGGTAAGAGGCTGCTAGGATAGGCTTGGCACAGGCTTTAGGCTTAGGTTTGGGAAACTGAGGAAGGCTCGAGAGAGCCAGGCTGTGCTCTGGCTCGGACGCTGCCTTGGGCTGGAGTAATTCTGGGAGAGCGATGGGATGGTCTTTGTTTGCTGGGATTCCAGCAGTCGCCCTCCTAAGAAGTGGTCACAGAACGTTCTTTCTGTGTTTGTCCTGATCCATAAGGGTCAAAGGGTGGCTGTTCACCGGATGCGGACGGCGTGTTAAAGTGTTTATGCTCAAAAGGAGGACATCTCTGCCCAGCTCTGCCCAAGCGGGTTCCCCAGCCTCAGACGCTGCCGTCCTGCTTCTTACTCATTTGATCACCACCGCGACCTAAGAGGCAGGTATTAGTCACTGGGAAGCCCACGCCACGGCTGAAACATGGTCAGACAGGACAGCCCGTGCTCAGCTCGCGCAGGGCCACGCGGCCAACAGGTGGCAGTGCTGGGGTCTGAATCCCAGCAGCCAGGTTCCAAATTCAGGTCCTCACCCACCCCGCCAAGCGGCCCATCATTCAGCGCCCCAGGGCTGGGGTCTGAGCCGGGGTTCACCGCCGCCTGCCTCTTAGCCTCCGCTTTGTCTCGACCGACACTTTATTCGGGCTTCCGTCATTCCCACAGCACCCCGAACCTGTCCCCAGCCCCGAGCAAGCCCTTCTAAAACCCCGGGCCCTCGCCCCGCTCCCAGCCTCTCCTCGGGGCCGGCCGGGACCCTTCAGTGCTCAGCGCCCCACAAGAGGTTCTGCTCCTCTCGCCTCCCCCTTCCTGTTCACTTCTGAGGCGCCTGCGGACGGCTGGGATTTCTGCAATGACCTCTCTTCCCCTGGAGGTCTCCCCCCACGTCCGGGCAGGTACGCGGATGCGCCAGGGACTCACCCGCCCTGGCGGAGGGCCTCCGGGGGCCCGGAGGGAACGTCGGGGGCCCCGGGCTCCCGGGAGAGAGCGCGCCGACCCGGGTCCCCGCGGCCCGCCGGGCTCCGGAGCCTCCTCCGCGGCGTCGCGCCGGGGCTCGCCGCCAGAAAGGCCCGGCCTGCTGCCCCGAGAGCCCCGCCCCACCCTTCGGCCGCCCTGTGTCGGCACCGCCCGCCCGCCCGAGCCTGGGGCCGCAGGACACAGGAGCCACGAGGGGCAGCCTCCACTCCGTGCATGGGCGCTTCCGCTTCCGGCTCCGGGGCCGGAAGAGGTGAGGCTTTCGGGGATTAGGATAGGCAGAACCTCAAAGGTGGGCGGGGCGGGCCGCGTCCTCCAATCACCGGGAGGAAACACTCTACTCCCCGCCTACCAGGAACGCAGAGGGGCTCAGGACCCAATCCTGACGTCTAGGTGGGCGAACAAAACAGCCCATAGGCGTGGCTAGAACATTGTCTGTGGGCGTGCCTTGTGGCCCGGCTCCTCCTCTGGGCGTGGCTATGGGCGTGTCTCTTGGGTGTTAGGTGAAAGGTCTTTAGAATTTTTCCTGTGGCCTTTTAGTTTTTTTTCAGTGAAAGTGAGATCACTTCATACACACTATTTCTGCAATCAACTTTTCTTTTTTTTAAGATTTTATTTATTTGTTTGACAGAGGAATCACAAGTAGGCAGAGAGGCAGGCAGAGAGAGAGAGAGAGAGGGAAGCAGGCTCCCCGCTGAGCAGAGAGCCCGAGACGCGGGGCTCGATCCCAGGACCCTGAGATCATGACCTGAGCCAAAGGCAGAGGCTTTAACCCACTGAGCCACCCAGGCGCCCCTCGTTTAGTCTTAAAAAGAAATAAAGCACTGATCCATGCTACAATGTGGGTAAACCTTGAAAACTTTACGAAAGAAGGCCGTCACAGAAGACCCGTGTTGTATGGCTCTATTCATACAAAATATCCCGAAGAGGGAAATCTCTAACAGAAAATAGATGAGTGGTTGCTTAGGGCTGGGAGTGGGGGACAGGGAGAGAGGTTGACGGTAGCTAGAGGGTACAGAGATTCTTTTGGAAGTGATGAAAACATTCTAAAATTGTGGCCATAGTTGCGGAATTCTGTGGATGCTAAAAGCCACTGAATTTTACACTTTATATTTCAGTAAAGCCATTTAAAAAACAAAGCAAAACAAAACAAACATACACTGAACTCTTTAAAAAAAAAAAATGCAGTTTTTTGAAATGGCTTCATGTGGCTACTAGGTGGGACGGCACACGTGGCCAAAAGAAACACCACAAAAATCACAGCTTGCGGGGAACAGAGAACTGCACCAATGAATTCTGAGAAATCACTGGAGAATATAAGCGAGCATGCAAATGACAGAAGCAGCAAATCTTTTCGATAAGTGAGTTCTGCAGAAGCCGGCCAGGGCATCTCGCCATAGAGGGCAGCTTCAAAGACACAGGGGCTTCAGTGAATAATTTCAATGGCCACACCAGTGACAACTGAGTCAACCCTTCCGGGTGACCACGAACTCAAGAGTGATGGTACTTCCAACTCTTGGCCAGCGTTGGGTAAAACCAGCTCTTCTCAGGCCGTTCCACGGACAACCTGGCAGTTTTCACTGCATTTTACAATGTACACACTAATCGTCTCCTAGGGCTCAAAGAACATCGAGCCATGTGTGCAGCGCTCTGAAAATCCATACAAGCAACTGGAGGTTTGGGTGGCTTTGCAGGGGCTCGACTAAGTGACGAGGGACTGGTGGGGAAGACCTGGTTTTCACAGGACACCACGTGGGACCAGACTTTGCCCAACTGTTCTCAAGGAGGATATTCCCACACCGCTCCCCAAGTCATGAAAGTGTTCCAGAGAAATCGGGGTTTGTAAACATGCAGCTCCGCAATTATAGAGTCACCAAACTGTGCAGTTCCTCGCCTGGACCCCGCCCGCAGCTGCCCGAAAGGATTCCGGAGCAAGGACGGGCAGCACGTGGAAAAGTACAACACTGAAAACAGACTGAAACACCACCACCGAGGCAACGGTTACATAAATCATGTCATGCGTAGGGCAGGGGTAAGGACCTAAGCACACCTCCGTGTATGGCAGGGACTCGACCACGTGTGAGTTTGCCCTCCGGGGACATTGGCAACATCTAGAGCCAATTGTGGGCGTCACCAGTGAGACTGCTACTGGTATCTGGTGGCCAGATACCTGGGGGCCAGGGAGGCAGTGACTTTGAGAACCCCTAATGTATTATCAACAGTAAATCTGACGGGCATTAAGGAGGGCACGTGAGGTAATGAGCACTGGGTATTGTGTAAGACTGACGCACGTACAGCCCTGGGGGGCTCAGTTGGTTAAGCAACTGACTCCAGCTCAGGTCATGATCCTAGAGTCTCAGGATCGAGTCCCACATCAGCAGGGAGCCTGCTTCTCCCTCTAACCCTTCACCTTCTCATGCTCTCTCTCTCATTCTCTCAAATTAAAAAAAAAAAAAAAAAAAAGACTGATGGTTAAATCACTGAAATCTACCTCTGAAACTAGTAATATGTTAATTAATTGAATTCAAATTAAAAAAAAAAACAACACTAAGTCTGAAAAATCACCTTGAAGGAAGAGGAAAAAGCTGACGTTGGATATAGGATTCCATATGGCACTTAAAAAAAATACAAAAAAACATGACCACGTATTGTGTAAGGGTGCGCACACACACGCGCGCACACACACACACACGCACACTCACACGTAGAAAAAAAATGGCCCTACACAAACACGGACTAGCAGTGTGCCTACATGTCAAATTAGAAATGGCTCCCTCCAGGCGCCTGGGTGGCTCAGTGGGTTAAAGCCTCTGCCTTCGGCTCAGGTCATGATCTCAGGGTTCTGGGATCGAGCCCCACATCGGGCTCTCTGCTCAGCAGGGAACCTGCTTCCCCTCCTCTCTCTGCCTGCTCGTGATCTTTCTCTCTGTCATATAAATAAACAAAAATCTTTAAAAAAAAAAAAGAAAAGAAATGGCTCCCTCCAGGAAGGGGGCAGAATATCGGTAATGTTTTTAGGGTTTTTTTTGTTTTTTTTTTAATGTACTGTTTACTTCTCTGTACAAACATTTGTAGCAAATACAGTACCTGTTAAAATGAAATATCACCTCTGCACTTTTGTTTGAAAAGTATATCGTGTAAAAGCAACTATACTAAGAGTCCAGCTGCCTCCTTGAGATTAAGGAAAATTAGCGGGATCCGGAAAACCATTTCTCCATGAAAATTCATCAATAACGGAATACTCTTAGTAACAAGGATACGGCGCCTGGTGAATGTGCCCACGCAAACGCAGCGTCTCCGGGTGGGCACATCCGACACGTGGGGCGCCGCCCTGCTCAGCGGAGGGTGCTGGGCTGCAACCCCAGCTTGCAACCACCCCACGCGAGCAGCACCCGTCACCCAGGTGTCACCACCGCAGTGTCATCCAACTGTCATATGTCACCCGGGCATAAAGTCGTCCTCGGGGTGGGACTCCCTGGTCTCTGACCCTTTATTCGGGTCAAAGCCCACGGTCGTGACCACGTGACATCCTGCTACCTGAAGTCAGGGGTCTAAGGCTTGACTATGAGGATGCTCGCGATGATGAGCGGACATTCTTGACAGTAACCAGCACTGGACACAGCGCTCGTTAACCTGCCCGACGCAGTACCGGGCGGCCCTGCTCCGCTCCGAGCCCACCCAAGCCGGGCTCCATCCCCCCGCCCCCGCCCTTCCCCCAGCCTAGGCTCGGCCGGCCCCCAGGGGCGCCCCGTCCCGGGGCCTCCACCGCCCTTTTACCCACCCTCGGCGGTCGGGCAGACACGGGGCCGGGTCCCGCCGCGGACCCCCAGGAAAGGCGAACAGCCCGGACTACTTGCAGCCGCCTCCCAGCCCGCGGCCCGGTTGGCACTTCCGCTACCGGTTCCGGGGCTGCCGGGAGCGGAAAAGGAAGCAAGCCTGGGTCTCGGGATTGGTGGAGCCTCAACGATGGGCGGGGAGAGCTGCGTTCTCCAATCGGCGAGCAGAGAGATGCTAGTTCCCCCCGCCCTCCGGAACGCGATTGGGTCCAGTGCTCAGATCCGCCCCCTTCGGGCCTGTCTGAAGCCTGAATGACACTGTGGGCGTGGTTGATCTTGATCCCGCCCCCAGGGGCGTGGCCAGAGGCCGGCCGAGGCCCAGGGGTGCGGTTGGGGGCGTGGCCAGCGAGCAATCCGTGAACTTCCCGTTCCTTTGGCAATAAATGCTTATTTCCCCAACACTTTCCGCATGCCAGCGCGCTCCTGTGAAGACATATTCACATCACTGGAATATTTCCCCCAGGAATGTGTCATATTCCTTCCAGAAATGGGGTCATATTTTGTGCGTTTCTCTGCACGCTGTTTTTCTTCCTAGTGGGTGTGGTATCCTGTCCCGGCCACTGGATGGCGACCTCGGTCACATTTTCATGTTTGTGAGTTTTGGGTTGGACCGGGTAGATTCAGGAAAAATGCACGTGGATTCCTCCAAGAGATATCATGAGGCGTCTTTTATAACGAGCAGGCTTGGCTCTCTGCACTGGCGCACATGGCAGAAATGAACACAAAAAGTCTTGCCCTCACCCTTCTTAGATTGCAGCTGGGAAGGGTCAAAAACAGTAACCATGCTAATAAACGGCATATGTAATAAATATAATAACATACCCCAATGTGGACGCGGGAGGTACTTGGAGCACCTGTGCCTTCTGCTCCACCCCCCCCCAGGCCCTGCACAGCTGTTTGAATCCCCCTGATGTGGGAAACAAAGGCAGAAGAAAAATTATTAAATGTCCTTACTCTCTACAGCCCATTGCCAAGGCCTTGAAACAGGCAGAGTGACGTTGCTCTAGGGACCGAGCTGCCTCAATGTTAATACTTTGCTAAGGGCAAGAGGTAATCCTAGCCCGACCCCCCAGGATCCTGCAAGTCTACTTTAACATATAAAAATTCCTTTAGGGGCGCCCGAGTGATTCAGTTGGTGAAGCAGCTGCCTTCAGCTCAGGTCATGATCCCAGGCGTCTGACTCCTTGCTCCGTGGGGAGCCTGCTTCTCCCTCTCCCTCTACTGCTCCCCCTGCTTGTGCATTCTCTCTCTGTCAAATAAATAAATTTTTTTTTAATTTTTTAAAGATTTTATTTATTTATTTGACAGAGAGAGAGATCACAAGTAGGCAGAGAGGCAGGCAGAGAGAGGAGGGGAAGCAGGCTCCCCGCTGAGCAGAGAACCCGATGTGGGGCTCGATCCCAGGACCCTGAGATCATGACCTGAGCCGAAGGCAGAGGCTTTAACCCACTGAGCCACCCAGGCGCCCCTCAAATAAATAAATTTTTAAAAAATTCCTTTGGAAACTTCCTTTGTCTTTAAACCCCCCAAGGTACGTGTTGGCAATCACCCCCCAAGCATATGGTCCACTGATACACATCTGAAGGGTCCAGGACTGCGGTTTCACTAGGCGGCAATAAATGACCTTTCCTCAACAACAGCTCGCCCCCTCAAGGTCCTGGACACCTTGCTTCCAAAATGCCCTGGAGACTTATACTCTCCCTAACCCCCTCCCAACTTGAAAACATATAATGGGCCACTCCTCATGACCCCAGTGCAGCTCTTTCTGCCCGCGGGTCCGGTCCCCATGCTTTAATGAAACCACCTTTTTGCACCAAAAAGTCTCAAGGAGAAGCCCAGCTGGGCTACAGGTGGTGGTACATGTGCTGGGACAGCTGGCCACAATTGCATTAAATTAAGAGGCTCAATTTAAGGTGACTTGGAAATTCTTACAGGTCTTCCTTTTAAGAACACGGTTGTCTATTCACAATCAGTGAGTTCGTCGTAATATCGTGTATGCAAATCAGTTTTGAGCCAATCGCAGATCCGAGTGGTGGAGCGGAAACTCTCAACATCTCGAAGAAAACCCTGGAGAAAAATCTGCGTGACCTGAGGCCAGAGAAACATTTCTTAGATAGTATGTGAAATGGGACAAATACATACGAAGGAAAGACCAAGCGGGCCATTAAAATTTTAAGTATTTGCTCCTTGAAAGCCATCTTGAAGCAAACAAGGAGGCAAGCGACAACACGGAGAAAATATTTGTGAAACATAGACTGACAAAGCGATGGTTTCTAGAATCTAGAAGGAATTCAATCAGGGGGAAAAAGTGTGGCCACAAGGGGGCGCCCCTCACTCTCTAAACCTAGTTCGCGGACGTATTTAAGGATAAAGGGGCACAGGTTGCAACTTACACTAAGAGTTAAAGGGAGGAATACCCATAATTTGTATGTGTGCATACACACATACGCACACACGCACAAGTGTGTAGAGAGCCAGCGAATGATCAAAGAATAAGGGAGGAGCGATTCTAATTGTTTGCAACCATTTCCTTTCATTCTTTTTCCTGTGCCTTTGGCTTTATTGCTGGTTTTCAAGAAAACACCCGGTAAGATCCTTCCTTCCATTTAGATTTTAGAATGGCTTCTCTGCAATTGAAAACCGCGGGTCCCAAACGAAGCCATTTCCCCGAGTCACCTGGACCCGCTCCTATTTGTTTTTCATCCCGAATATTAGCCTCACCTTTATTTCTGTGAGGCTGATTGGACGATAACAGGGAAGGTGGCTCATTTCGCTGCTTGGAAGCTGCAGCCCACAGATCTAGCCTCTGTGGTATCAGCCTGTCCACGGCGACACTATTTTCCTATGTTCCTGTTAGTATATGTCTTTTTCAATTGGCAATAATCACGCCTTGGATAAACCTCATTGGCTACAATACAGCAGTATATCTTTGTATCTCTCTGTCTCTAAGATTTTATTTATTTGACAGAGAGCGAGAGAGAGATCACAAGCAGGCAGAGAGATGGCAATCAGGATATTGACATTGATGCGATCCATCCGTTGTGTGTGTGTGTGTAAGTTCCATACCCTCACCTAACCTACCCAGGTAGCTTCATGTAGCCACAGCCAAGATACAGAGCATCCGGGACACCACAAGGATCTCCCGGGCACCCCTTTATATTCACGCACCCCCCTCCTCAGCTCTCAGGCCGCCCTCTCCCACCAGGAAGCATTCTAAAAAAGATGCTCACTCTCTGGAGAAGAATCCCTAATTTCCGCTGCTCCCCACCTGCTGGGCTGGGGCTCAGAAATCTGCACGTTTACAAAGAGGGTCCCAGGGCTGGGACTGCAGAGGAACAGGAGCCTGGACCCTCCGGTCTGCCTGCCAGCCGGGAGGCACTGGGAGGAATGCTCGGGCGAGTCCGAAAAGTAGAGAAGCCTGCTTGAGTTCCGGCCAAACCTTACACAGTGGGACCATCCTCGTACTGAAGGAGGGTGATGAATTAGAAGCCACCGGGAAAAATAAAAATAAGGGACGCTGTGCGTCCACACCAGTAGTAACTAGATTCACAGGGGAAAAGGGAAGGCTCTCCCTTACAGCCGAATACCGAGGGCCTGCCGGCGAATGTGGGGGAGCGCGGGGTACAAAGCCTGCTTCGGGCAAGAAGCGTCCACTGTAAGAGCTTCTGGAATGGTTTCCAATGACTCTTGGCTCCAAATTAATGTATTGTTGCCAATGGTGAAATTGGTGTGAAAACAGGATAAGGGGACTAAAGGCACCTCCTCGGGCAGAGGGAGGGTCCCGGTTGGTGTAGGGGAGGTCAGGGACCCTCAGCCACTCTGAGGAGGTGACGTTGAGCTAAAAGAGGGAGTGCTTGAGGGAGCGAGTCACCATGCAGTCAAGGAGAAGGGGTTCCAGTTGGGCACACAGCCCATGCAAAGGTCCTGTGGTAGCCTGTGAGGAACAGCAGGAAGGTCTGTATGGCTGGAGTGAACGGACTGTGACTTTTTTTTTCCCAAGGATTTTATTTATGTATTTGACAGAGAGAGATCACAAGCAGGCAGAGAGGCAGGCAGAGAGAGGGGGAAGCAGGCTCCCCGCTGAGCAGAGAGCCCGATGTGGGGCTCGATCCCAGGACCGAGATCATGACCCGAGGCGGAGGCTTTAACCCACTGAGCCCCCCAGGTGCCCCTGGACACATTTTTTAAAAAGAAAAAAGTTAAATTAACAGCGTATTTCACCCAATTTGTCTGAAACACTATCCTTTCAAATGTAATCAGTATGAAAAATATTCATGAGCATTTTACCCTTTTTTTGGTACAAAGTTCTTCAAAATCCCAAGGGCGTTGCAAACTCAACTCAGACACTCAATTGTCATTGCAAATCCTTGATCTGCATTTCGATTTCATGAAAATCTACCATCAGACAGTTAGATTTGCATACCCGGATTGTCCCCAAGGGAAACATTTTCCTATAGGTTTGGGGTGACCGCCTGGTCCTGATCAGCCCCACGCACCCAGCCGGCACGCCGGGAGGCTGAGCCACGATAATCCAAGGTCACTTCTAAAAGTTAAACTTTAATTAATTTAATTCGAAGAAAATGAGACACCCACGTCCTCGGATCCGCGAGCACATCGCTATAGCCCCCTGGACAGCAGAGCTCAAAAGACAGCGTGTTTAGAGGTCACGGGAACAGCAATGCCCACGATCCACGTAACTAAACTTGATGGTTAGGAAGTGAAGCGGACGGGGAGACAGTGGAGCCCCTTGGCCGGTCATTGCCAAGCCGCAGAGAGCAGGGTTCTCAGTGGGTATCTGCACCTGCTACATCAGCTCTCCAAGGGGCTTCCTAAAAATGTGGATTCCTGGGCCCCAGGGCAGATCTCCGGGGTCAGAAACTCTGGGGGTTGGGGAGCAGTGATCTGTTTCAGCAAACCCCCAAGCGATCCTGGTGCTTGGAGGATCACGGACTTCAAGATGAGTGGCTGAGGCCAAGGAACCCCGCTGAGGACCCAGCAGCGGGGACAGCAATTTTCCATTTGAAATCTTTGCAGTCTGTTTTGGGCTTAGTATAGTTCTCTGGAGGGACGTTTTTCCAAAGTATCAATCGACAGTGATAATGGAAAGATGGGTAAGCAGAGAGACCGGCTGAAGGGAGAGGTCCTCACCCACCGCAAGGACCCGCAGGGCCGGGACGTCCCAACCCCACCTGGCGTCTAGTCTCAGAGGATGGGCGGAAATGGAGCCCAGACTCAGGCCTGGAGCCGGGGAGGCTGGAGCCCGATGAGGACCCGTCTCCCTTCGGAGACGGAGACGGTCCTGCCATGGGGAGTCCCCTCGTTTAGACGTTTTCCCACTGAGAGCACGCGGAGCAAGTCGGACCTCACACACAGCCGGTGGGAAGGCAACACCGTGCCGCCACTTTGGGACAAAGCCTGGATGGTCCAGAAAAACGTCCACGGCCCCGTGACCACACCATACCTCCCGATTGTGCGGGGAAGCATCTAGCCGAGGGAAAGGAGAGCAGCTTCCAACACGCGGACCTGCTGGTGGGCGTTCACCGCAGCTGCAAAGAGCCAAACCTCCGCCCAGGGGAAGCCTGACACAAAGACTCACAGGTACAAGCCCCTGTCTCTGAGGTTTCTAGAAAAGGAGAGGCTCCCAGGGAGAGAAAGCTGGGGGGTGATCACAACGGACCAGACGGACGTGTCTGAGGTGATGGGATTCGGCTGTGCTGATGGCCGTGCAAGTGGACAAATGTACTAAAGATCCCGGAACAGCGTGGGGTTTTCAAACAGGTGACCTCACGTCGGGAAAGGACGCGGCGACGGCGCTGTAATAAAACGTGGCGCCAGCAGAGGGAGCCAGAGACCACAAGTTCGACTCCAAACCGGCCTCGGCGGCAGGTTGAATGGGGATCGGCCTTCCCCTCTCCCCACCTCCCAGGAGGCGGTGAGCTGGGCCCTCAGGATAGGGGTCTGAGGCCTCTCCCTGCCTCGGGTGTCTCACTGGGACAAGGCCACTGCCTGCCTTGGGATGACATCCCTGGAGTTAAGAGCAGGCCCCCTGGGAGTCGGCCCGCGAACCAGTCTGGTCACTCTTGGTCCTAAACGGGTGCGAGCCGGCTGGTTGGCAGCCTTGACCAGTCGGCAGCCTAGACGCTGGGACCTCATCCAGGTCACATCTCTTCCCCAGGTCCCAGAGGAAGGCTCCTTTTGAGGCAAAGTGTAGATGGGGACAAACGCATCATTTGGGATGGAGGTGACAAGGGGCTATGCGCTGGCCGGTCGGAGGACCTCCTGGGCACCACCCCTGCCCAGCCCCGATGGGGAAGTGTGTCGGAGGTATGCCGGGTTCCGGGGAGCCGGGAGGTGAAGCCACTTTGGACCCCACAACTGAGACACAGACATTTGGGGAAAATAAGCCCAAGAAAGGCTCCTGAATGGATGCACGTTACCCACGAACCATCATGGACACACGTGCACATACACACACACACAAACAAGAAGAATTAAGTAAAACAACAACAAAGCACCGGGTGGTGAGTAGGATTATGGCCAAGGGAGACAGTAATGCTGAGACGGGGTCTCACTGAGATTTTCAAATCTACTTCTGGATGGCAGACCGCGTTCGCTCGGAAGTGGGACAGAGACCCTGAGACGTGGCAGCGGCTCATCATCCTGCCATCAAAGTGGCCCAGCAAAGCCACCCTCGGATTCCTGCCCACCAGAACCTGTGGGAGACAATCAATGCTAGTCATTTAAGCCACTAACTTTGGGGACAATTCGTTACGCAGCAGTAGCTAACTAATACATCTGGACTTCTTCAGAAACGAGAGCCAGGTCCTGGAAATCCTAAAGGCTGCCTCTGGTAATGGATGCACCTTCCTCCGAGCTTGGGTCCCCGGGGGGTGGGGGGTCCCACCTAGTGCTGTGACGTGAGCAGTTCAATGGCAGGAACCTAATTTAGATCTGGGCTGGGCATTATGGTGTTAGGGTTACGAGGGTACATTCCATAGGCAGACGACCCAAGTTCAAATCCTAGCTTAGCCACTTAGTTGCTCTGTGAGCCTGGGGAAGTGAGTTAACCTGTCTAGATTCATGGCGGATGCGGGGTGGGGGGGGCTGTATCTACTTAATTTTTCTTTTGAGTCTGTTGAGAATAGAATGGTGTCCTTCAAAAGGATTCGTTTGGGTCCTAATCTCCCAGGATCTGAGAATGTGACCTTATTTGGAAATCGGATGATTTCAGGTGTAGTTATTTAAGTTGAGGTCATACTGCAGCAGGGTGGCCCAAAATCCAATGACTGATGTCCTATAAGAAGAGGGGACTTCGGACACAAGACACACACTGGGAGAAGACGTAAGATTGGAGAAATGTGTCTAGAGGCCTAGGGACACCAAGGATTGGTGGCCCCCCAGACACAGGAAGGACAGGAGGGATCCTCCCCGGGAGCCTCCAGAGGGAGCAGACCCCTACCGACACCCGGGGTTTGGACTTCTGGCCCCCAGAACATGATAGAATAGATTTCCGCTGTTTGAAGCCACTGGGCAGGCGGTCATTTGTTAAAGCAGCCCCGGAAATGAATATGAGCCTCTCTCCACCAGATGGCAGAAGGCAAACTTCGATCAATTCTGGGTAATTCAATAAATTCACTTTTCCTGGGGCTAAGTCTAAGTTCAAGGGCATTCCAGGGGCCTCTGAGGGCGGGGCAGCTGAGGGCCATCCTACCCTCGAGTATCCATCACCGGGCACAGCCACGGTCTTTGGAGGGTCCCTGTCCTTCAGCCTCTTGGTCATTCATCCACTAACCAGACAGCAGGGTCCTTCTGCCTACAGGCTTTCTGCACCTGCTGCTTCCCTTCGGTCACTTGCCCACGGGGGCCCCTGGCACGTCCTGGGGATGGGGGCGAGAACGGGGTGGGGGGGGCAGGGGACTGAACACGGCCACCTCCCTGTCGTCACCCGGTGGCCCCTTCTGCACCCCGGGCTTTCCCTTGAGTCTTCTGCCTGGCCTACACCCAACCCAAGCTACCCTGGGCCTCTGGGGGCCTGGGTCTGAGGTCGCCAGGGCCTGCCAGGGAATTCCAAAGCTTTGGAAATGCAAACCCCTTCCCTTACCAACAGCCACAACACAAAAGCCAAGAAGGAAACCTCTGCTGCCTCCCCTCCTCTCTGCTGTGCGAAGGGCTCAGGGAAGGCTGTGCCCCTGCGGGCCAGACTAGGGGATGCAGGCAATGTGGGGGACAGCAAAAGGAAGGACAGGCCTGCTGCCCCAGCTCCTAACCCACCCACCTGCGGGCTTTAGCAGGAAAAAGTAGGACGGCTCCCGTGAAATGCTTCTGACTTCTGCGCAGGACCTAGACCTCAGATCTGTCCCATCCACTGGAACTTTCTGCCAGGGCAGGAATGTTCTAGATTTGAGCTCTCCCGTGGGGATGGTCATCCCCGGCTAGGCTAGGCTACCTGTGGCTGCCGAGTGATTGATATGCCGACAGCGAGCCCCAGGGCCCAGAGACTTTAATTCTATTTCATTTTCATTTGTTTTTTTTTTTTGTTTTTTTTTTTTTTTTCATTTGTTTTAATTTAAATAGCCACAGGTACCTAGTGGATACCAGGTGAGGCGCCTTGGATAAGCTGGTGTGCCCAGCAACCACGGGAGGAAGAGAGCCAAGCGCTCAGAGGGAGGCAATTAGCAGACTGGCCCATAAATAAAATACGCTTCAATTAAGGGCCAGTGGAGGGATCATGGGTGAGAACCTTCTTTTTTTTGGTGTGTGTGTGTGGCTCACCCGTGGCACCCCTCACGTTCCCCTCCATAGACTGGCCGCAAAACCCAAGTTGTGTTTACATACCGACTTGCATCCCAAGATCTGAACTGGCTGCATGCCCCTCCCCAGACAGCACAGAAGAGGGGCAAACAGGGTGTCCTCTCCCTCCTGCAGATCTCAACCCAGCACACCTACCTACTGCGTGAATTTTGAACACAGCAGGACACACAGCCACTAAGATTACAACAAGATTAGTGCCAATTCAAAGCACTCCGGTTTGGAGAAAAATTAAATAAGAAAGGGAGAAGGAGGTGGTGGAAGTTCATTTTTAAAAAGGATGTGAGAGGAGGCCTTCAGAGGTGGTGACCTCTGAGCAGAAGGAGGGAGCAAGCCAGTGGCTATCAGGGGAAGACTATTCCTGGTAGAGGGAATGGTTAGTGCAAAGGTCCTGGGGTGGGCAGGACGTGGCACACGTCTAGAATCCCAGGACA
>JAQQSY010001752.1:0-14144 GCA_028646535.1 Procyon lotor
TTTTTTTATGTCTTATATCTTTGGTGTTCGGTAGTTTTTACCTTAATGTGCCTAGTATGATTTTCTGTTGTTTTATCCTGTTTGGGATATGTTGAACTTCTTGGATTTATGCATTTATATCTTGTTATCAAGCATAGAAAGTGGTTCATGCAAAATGAGAAAAGTGATTGATAGTTATAGCTTATTTAAGAGGAAAAATCATAAGAAAGTATAATCCTTACAATGCTTTATTTGAGGTGAACCTTGAGATAAGAGAAAGGGATATATTGAGCCAATTTAAACTATGCTTAAGCATTTCAAATTTATCATGATGAAAGATACTTTATAGATGAACATACAGAGATGATTGCTATAAAATATTAAGCAAAAATTTGAATTATTCAGAATACATTTATAAGAAAATGCATATGAAAGATGTAATTACAGAATTTTGCATGCATAATCATGTCAATATAGAGCCTCAATGTACAGCCTCAAGTGAACTGTGAAAAAAGTTCCCCAACACTTGAGAGGCTTCTAGATTTTATAATATACAATATTATCAAACTTAGTTAATTAACAGATGACATAAATGACCCAGAGAGACTATGGCGATCTAACAAGCCATGATAAGAAAGCATAGATAGAAGACAGACTGGATTTGCAGTCTTGGATGTTCTAACTATATCACTCCGTGTTAACTGTGTATCACTATATTACCGCTATTTTCCAAGGAGCATAGTTTAGGCCTTGAGTAGGATTTTATAAAGAAGACACTAGAATGAAATAGGAATTAGATTATCAGTCTATATTAATATTTTGCTATAGTTAGAATGACAGATATTCTCTAATTTTACAATAATTGGAATCAAGATGAAAATAGGAATAACATGCTGTATTTAAGTCTTAAGTTTTAGCTTTTTAAAGCAGAGTGCTTATTGAAATAAATCTTTCAGAAAGACATGATAGGCAGGTTTAAAAATTCTTTATTTGGATAGTAACTTAAAATTAGTTTGAGCTTATTATATGAGGAAAATGTCTTCCTCCTTCATGAGGTGTTTAATGAAAGAAGAAAAATTAAAGCACTAGATTATCCTAAAGTGGAATGCTGTTACTACTGATATTTCAAAACATATCATATGCTTCAGGCAAATAAATTTAATTAAAGAATCCAAGTGTCTTCATAGATGAGGTTGCATTATTCATGCTTTTACAATGATCCTTTGAATCTAGAGGAAGTTAATACTGACAGCATAACAACCAAGGGAGAAAAGAACACATTTAGTTTTGTGATGCCAAAGTAATTTCTTTAAACAGTTTAGTGCAACTGCCAATAAATTCAGTAAATAAAAATTTATTTTTTATAAAACTGTGTGAGTCTGCTGTTTTAGGTAGGGGGAGAAAGGTCTCACTGTCACTGGAAAGAAAAAAAGAAGTAATGGACTTCTGCTGTGACATGGATTCTGCTGATCCCTTATGCAAAAGTCTGTAAACGGCTCTTTGGCCCTTTACCTAAGAATTCTTTTCTGGACATCAGTTTCTTCCTCTCAGATAAAAGAAAAAAAAAAGTCGCAGGTCTAAAATCTTTCTCAATTTTAGTTTAGTATTTTCTCTTTCATTTTTGAAATTCTCCATGCAGAGCACAACTGCTAATACTTTGCCCTCAATAAAATAAAAATTCAGTATTCAAGTGGATAAAATACATGCATAGAAACCTCAGCTAGGGTCGGTCTGAAATGAACATAAATATAACATTTTAGAGCTAGCAGAAAATTTAGATTCTATAATCCAGTAGCTGATGAAAACAAGGAGGTGAGTTGTCTAACTTCTGACCAGGGGCTCGCCCTACCAGATTAGAATGCATCAATAATTGGCTTTGTTTTATGGAACATAAAAAATTTCTGATGAAACCGTAATATTCTCTATTAATGACCAAACTTGCCATAAAGCTCTGTTTATTTCTGCCAGTTAGAATACTGGTGGCTAAAAGTGTGTTTTTACATCTATCTAGTTGGTGAACTTTTTCTGTAAATTGCTAGATAATAAATATTTTAGGTTTTGTGGGCCAGATGGCCTGTCAAAACTACTCAACTCTGCAAAAGCAGCCATAGACAATACATAAACGAATGTGCATGGCTGTGTTCCAACGAAATTTTATTTACAAAAACAGGCGATGTAAGATCGATCTTGCCCACGGTCTATAATAGTTAGATGACCTGAGGTTTAGAATAATGATAACTTCATATGTATTTTGTAAATATATACTCTGTGTATATTTATATTGTATGATTTTTGCCAAGCTTTATGGTATGTGTTTGCCCTCTCCCCCATCTACACACAGAGAATAAAGTTCTCAAGGGTAGGAATTCTGCCTCATTTGTTTTTATATGGTCAAGAATATTGGCAGAGCAAATTTTATGTATCAAATATGACAGTTCTCACAACCAAAGGAAAACAGCACATTAAATGAGAACATTTACCAAAGCATATTCAGCCAGTTCCTGGTTTCAAGAACTGCTTATAAAAAACAAGTTTATGGGGCACCTGGGTGGCTCAGTCGTTAAGCGGCTGCCTTCGGCTCAGGTCATGATCCCGGAGTCCTGGGATCGAGCCCCGCATCAGGCTCCCTGCTCTGTGGGAAGCCTGCTTCTCCCACTACCATTCCCTCTGCTTGTATTCCCTCTCTCGCTGTGTTTCTCTCTGTCAAATAAATAAAAAATCTTTAAAAAAAAACAAAAAATAAAAAAACAAGTTTATTATCAAATAAGTTTGTAGAATACTGCATGTTGTAAACCTCATTTGATAGTTGTAAGATGTATTAACGTTGTGAAAGCCATGATAAATGCTTGATATAAAGAAATCAATTGTTTCCCAAACTTACTTGAAAAAAACTGTGTTTAAATTCACTGTTAGCATCTTGAATAACACATTTCTTTCTCGATTTTCATGTCTCCATTCATTATTATTTATAAATGTGAGTACTAGGCTGTCTGTTACCCACTGGGCATACCATCTTAAAACTTACTAAAGTTTATTTAGTAAACACTTTTAAAAATAAGTGAAATGTCTTTTTAAAAATAGAATTTTTTAGAGCAGTTTTTGGTTAACAAAAAATGAAACAGCAAGTACAGTTTCCATATTCCCCCCGCCCCACACATAGACTCTGCTGCTAGCAGCATCGCCCATCAGAATGATACATTTGTTACAAATGATGAGCCCACCCTGACACATCATTATTAGGCAAAGTCCATAGTTTGCATTAGGGTTCATTCTCAGTGTTTACATTCTATGGGTTTTGACAAATGTAGGATGACAGTTATCCATCATTATAATATGCACAGAGTAATTTATCTGCCCTCAAAATCTGTGCTTTTTTTTTTTTTTTCCTACTGCCTCCATAGTTCTGCTCTTTTCAGGATGTCATATAATTGGAATTACATAGTATGCGGTTTTTCAGATTGGCTGTTTTCACTAAGTAAAATGCATTTAAATTCCTCCATATCTTTTCATGGCTTGATAGATCAGTTCTTTTTATCACTGAATAATATTCCATTGTCTGCATATACCAGTTTATTTATTCACCTATGGAAGTACATCTTGGTTGCTTCCAAGTTTTGGCACTTATAAATCTCATATAAACATTCATGTGCAGGTTTTTATGTGGATATAAGTTTTCAGCTCTTTAGGTAAATACCAAGGAGTGCAATTGTTTGATCATATAGTAGGGGTATGTTTAGTTTTATAAGAAACTAACATATTACTTCCAAAGTGCTGTACCATTTGCATTCCTACCAGCAGTGAATGAGAGTTCCTTTCGCTCCACATCCTCATCAGCGTTTGGTGTTGTCATGTAATGTCTTTTGGTCTTATTTCTTGAAAAAAGCTAAAAAGTCAGAAAATCTATTTCTTTTTTTTCATTTGTATTGTGTTTAAATAACGCAATTGTAGATGATTGCAAAAGACTGCTTCTAGGTACTGGAATAATATCCTTGAATAGACTAGCATTTCACGACCCTCTTCTTCGTTTAATTGAAGATATTCACAGTCTAAGATGCTGGCATTTGCTCATTATATGTCTTTTTTCTCTACTAAACAGCAAGGGTTTTGTGATATAAATGTATTTGAGAGATACACCCAAACATACGTGGCCAAGTGCACAAATAAACCAACCAATACAGAAGTAAAAAAATGAACAAAAATTCTGGTGATAAAAAAATTAGTAAATGGGATAGCATTCTTTCAGTGTTAAAGTAAGAAGAAAAGTAAATTATTTCTTAATTATTTACCTTGGCTGTATATTAATTTAGTTTTGGGGGCTGAAGATGAACAAGATTTGACTAAATCAGGATTCTGTGATTAGAGTACTGGTGCTTTGACTTCCTACCAAATTCTCTATCCAAAACATCTCATCTGCGTATTATGAGTATTCCTTAATTCATTTGTGGTCTTATGATCTTAGGCATCAGAGAAAATAATTACTACTTACATAGAACCCACTCTCAATATTACATTAGAAAGCAAGCAACATGTGAAATGAATATAGCAACCCCTTAATATTACTGGGATTTAAGTCTATCAGATATTTTTCTGTCTTTTGCCAAACATGATACCAAGTAGGCATTAGAAGTATTTTGCAACTTGCTGAAACTTCTGGTGTCCAGAAGGTTGATCATCTTGTAATGATTTTTTTTTAAAGATTTTATTTATTTATTTGACAGAGAGAGAGAGATCACAAGTAGGCAGAGAGGCAGGCAGAGAGGGGGGGGAAGCAGGCTCCATACTGAGCAGAGAGCCCGATGAGGGGCTTGATCCCAGGACCCTGAGATCATGACCTGAGCCGAAGGCAGAGGCTTTAACCCACTTTGTAATGATTTTTGTTTACTTCCTATTTCATCTTACTAAATAAGGTTGGAGGAATAGAGTAGAGCAGCATTAAGACCCAGCATTAAGGAGTTCTTACCACCTCTTAACAAGCACAGCACTATGAGAGCATGGGATACCTTTCAGATGCCCATCATCGGTTTCCCCAGCTGTTTCCTTGCTTCTTTGGTTGTCAGACAGAGACTAATTTTAGTACTGTTATCTACATTCCGACTGGAGGAGGGGTGGGACTGGTGAATGTGAGAGAATGTTTAGAACGTGCAACTCTTGATCTAAGAGTTGAAAAGTAAAACACACCCCACTCGTGTACTGACTTTTTTTGATCTAACTACTTAGTCATTATGGTTACTTCTGATTTTTAGACCAGGACCTTTGAAATATAAGTAGTGTTTCCTAGAAAATGCTCCAAAGAGAAAAGATGGATGAAAGAAATAGGGTCTAGAACTCTAAGAGGCAGATGGAAGATAATGAAACATAGAGTATTAAAGTAATCTGTGTATAGAAGCTTTTACAGATGGGGCATTTTAGGAAATGATGGCAGACATAGAGTATGAATTATGGAGGGTATTGAGAATCATGAAAAGTTTGAATTTGATGGGAGAGAAACATGATTATAAAACTAAAATAACATGAACATCTTAGGCAAATGTCATGGAAAAAATGTAGCTTTTTGTTTTGATCATTATTTCAACTTAGAAATCAATTTTCAAATTTATTTTGGCTAACATATAATTATTTAATTTTTAATATTTCTTTTCAACTTAATGGTCAATTTTCTCATATGAATATGACTTGTGTTTCTCCTTACATGATGTAGAAAGATAGTAATGTAATGAAAACTCAAAAATAAGAATGGCTTAGATAGAAAATACCTTTAAAATTAGACATTGAATATTTGTAATTAAGAATAACATGTTTCACACTTCAAAGTGGAAAGAAAACCATCTGAGAGGAAAATTAAAGATTCCACTTTGAAAAAGCAAGTGCATTTTTGCATCTCTTTTTATGTACCAAGAAGTTGCTAAATGTCTCAGAAATAAATGAGCGAACGCTAATGTCACACATTTAAGGTGTGGTAACACAAGAATTAGGAGGTATCAGCAGTACTAGTGCTAAGAGTGGTGAGCAGTGTGAACAGAAAAGTAAGAAATTATGCATTATTGGCCTAGTTAGGATTTGTTTTGCACAACTGTGTTCCAGGGAGCTATCCAAAGTGAGGTCGTGCGATAGTAATGAAAATGTAAAGGTTTGGTAGCACACTTGTGAAAGTAGCTTAATTTCTTATTTCCTACAACTTTACAAAGGTTCTTCTGACAATTTATTGATAATTATTGATTAAATGCGGATTCCACTGATAGGGTGGCAAGGTAAAAAGAACAATTTCTTTGTAATGTTCATTTGCCCAGATAAATTCTACAATAGAAATAGGAGGGTCAGATTAAAATTCAGCATCACTGTAGCTGACTTGAGGCTGCTTAGTGATTCTGAGATTCCAACACTGTTAGATTTCCTGTCTGATGCCTTTCTGCCTTCTGAGGAGCATGTACAAAAATGAAAAAAATCTCTTCTTCCCACATGAAGTTACTGGGGAATTGAACCAGTCCTCTTTTTGTATAAAGAGTTTCACACAAGGGCACCTGGGTGGCTCAGAGGGTTAAAGCCTCTGCCTTTGGCTCAGGTCATGATCTGAGGTCCTGGAATTGAGCCCTGCATTGGGCTTTCTGCTCAGCAGGGAGCCTGCTTCTCCCTGCCCACTCTCTGCCTCTCTGCCTACTTGTGATCTCTCTCTGTGTGTCAAATGGATAAATAAAATCTTAAAAAAAAAAAAAAAAAAAAAAAAGAGTTACACACAACACACTGGTTTTCTTGTAATTTCTTCTGCAACGGCTCCAGAATCTAGATCCTGGACTTTCTTGTTAATATGTAAAAAGCTGGGGTGCTTGGGTGCCCTCAGTTGGTTGGACGACTGCCTTCGGCTCAAGTCATGATTCTGGAGTTCCGGAATCGATTTCACCCTGGGGCTCCCAGCTCCGTGGGGATTCTGCTTCTCCCTCTGACCTCCCCTCTCGTGCTCTCTTTCACTCTCTCTCTCAAATAAATAAAATCTTAAAGAAGGAAAAAAAAAAAAAAGCCATTATTCTCTCTAGGCAAATGTACAGATTGGCAGATTAAAAAAAAAAAATCAGTCCTATAATTTCCAGAAGTATGATTGACTTGCCAGGCTCATCCATGGAACCCAATTTGATATACAGTTTTCTGCAGGATGTATCAGTGAGACCCACATGGGGCACTGTAGTGAGCACTGCTGGTGCTTCGTCCAGATCCCTTCTCTCTCTTTCTCTGTGCCCTTTCACATCCAGTACTCCCGCTCTTGCTTGCTTGTTCTTGTAGAGCTGTCCTCAGGCACTCGAGCCACTTCACCCATTCTTACAGAGAGCTGGAAGTACCCAGGAGAAGTTTTTGCCAGTGACTAGGGTACAGGATAATGAGCCCCTTCTTACCAGCCTCAGGTTGGGATGAATTCTGAGGTGTGACTTACACTCAGACATACCTTGAAGGAGCAAGCTAAAGCCACCTTCACTAGGGCTTTATGTGAAATCATTTCCTCCATAGCTTCTTCCCTTTTCCTGTTTTGCTTTTCTTATTTCCTTACCAGTTTTCTCAGGGAGCTTTTCTTTAATCAGTCAGTTGGCATACAAAGCATTCTCTCAGGATCTGCTTTTCACTCCAGACTAACCATAACTATAGAGTTTAATTATCCAAACCAGGAAACATATTTGATTATGAATGGTGATGCTATTATTAGTTTTGCTGGAAAGGGGTATATAAACGTCAGTGGTCCAGAACAGATTAGGATACCTGTTCATGCTAGAGCGACAATGGCTCTTTCAAAGACAACCCTTCAGAAGTTCTTTCATTCAAAGCTCTTTTTTAAGATATGGCATATCACTGATTTATACTCATTGACTCTGCTTAACATTTTGCTCTTTCTGTCACCAATATAAGTCATTATTAGCTCATGGTTAACAGTTTTTTTAAAACTGCCCCTCCCCAGCCCCTACTCCATGACTCCTCTCTTCTCCCTTCACCCTATCCCTGTCTCCCACATTGGGATATAGCTTCAAGTCTGCCTTTCTTCTTGGACACAGTTTGCTTCAGTATCTTCTGGGACTTAGCAACAACCTCTAATTTCTCCTCACATATTCTTCCAGAGAGCTCAAAAGCACAGATGTAAATTCAGTTCTAGCAATAGCCTGGAGCATCCCATATTTCCCAAAGGAATGTAGGCAAGTTAACCTTTGTTAAATGGTAGTTAGTTACATGTGATTTTATGTCTGTTTTGCCTTAATTTGAGTAAACTTTTAATTTACAGACTAAATTTAAGGAACGTGTAATAATGAGATTCAACCCAGATTCCTGTTTGTGATTTTAAAAATTATTTACAGAATTTATTTTGAGCTATTAAAATCCTATCTGAGTAGACAGTGTACATTCTGTTTGGTTTTTGTTAAATTCTAGAAGTGTATGAGTTTATGAGTTTTCTATATGATTGGTGAAACAAAAGCCATTTCATCGAAAATAATTCTGTATTGCAATTGTATTTTTTTTAGGTAAAAAGATTTTGTCTCAGATTTTTCTCCTTTTGCAAATTTGTTATGATGTTCTTGACACAGTTTACATTATAAATGATGTGAACAATTAATGTTATCTCAGCTATACGTCTGAATGGACCCAGTTCAGTTTTAGAATCATGCATTTGATTTCAATATGACAAAGTGTACTTGAATTTTGTTGTAAGTATGATGCTATTTAACTCAGTTAGTGTAAATCACTTCTCAAAGGTTAGAATGATTGAAATTTAGACCTCAGTCACTTTAAGGTAAAAATTACTTCCACACTGGGTTATGGACTTTGGGGAGGGTATGTGCTCTGGTGAGTGCTGTGAAATGTGTAAGCCTGACGATTCACAGACATGTACCCTGGGGCAAATAATACATTATATGTTAATAAAAAATAAATTAAAAAAAAGAAAAAAATTACTTCCACAGCAAATAGAATTTAGCTTTCATCAAATCAGCATCATGGGATAGTTTTAAAGTAGACATCATACAGTTTTAAAGCTTTAAAGTTGTAATTCATTTGCTTTAAGTAATATTGTTTTTTATTTTATGTTAACGATGATGCTGTGTTTTCAAATAAGCACTGAAATGAAGTGTTGTAGTGTAGATTAGAATCTCATAATCAGATGCAGCAACTTGCTGTATTGTTTTTTCAGCTGGAAGTAAATATCATTGTGATTTTACCCATTACAGAAAAATGTTTAACTTAATTTTGTTTAGTGGATTGGGTGTCTTTCCAAAACAAGGATATAAATAAACTCAGAAAGTTGAGAATATAAAATGAATTAAGTATGCAAAATGATTAACTGTTTGTCTAAGAGTCAGGCGTGGAATATTGGCAGTTTTTTGGAACTTCAGTGTAATTTTATAGTTTGGTATAATAAAGCAATTAATTGAAATATTAAAATAAACATCTATTATGAAAGTGCATATTTGGTATTAGAAAACTTTAAGCACATCAGTTTTTCTTGAAATAATTCTCTTAAGACTTCACAGTATTTACACAGGGTTAACTGTCCAATCTTGTTCTTAACGTGCTCTCTAAAAGGAAAGTAAGTATTTTATTTTGTTTGCTTATATAAGAACAAAAGAAAATAAGAAACTTAATTCTTTAAGAAATTACTAGTGTGTTAAATTAGCAAAGAACTGTTTTTTCTAGCCGTTATTATTGTCATTATCCCAAGTGTGGGTCACAATTTTCTGAGTTGTTTATATACAAAAACAAGTAAAGCATTATTTTCCATGATTAGATGTGGTCATTATTTGTATGAATGACTAAACCATTGTTCTCTACAAAGTCTTTTGTAGAAAACCTGTAGAGTTGTTTCTTTAAGACTGATTTTTATGTCACAGGATCAGCAGCAGAAAAAAAAGACGAGCAGAAATGAAAATGTTATCATGCATTTTTCCTGTTTTCCTAAATCATTAGTCAATAAATAAGAAAAATAGGATCATGTGTTTACAGCCAATTAACATTGTTTTCATATTTAAGTAAAGAATATTGACAGAATTATTGAGAATTATTGAGAGGATGCATGTAACTTATATAATTTGCTGGCTTTTAGTATATGTGCTGCCGAAGCGAGCACAATTTGCTGGCTTTTAAAAGTTAGAAAGTTTAGGGGCACTTGGGTGGCTCACCTGGTTAAGCCTCTACCTTTGGCTCAGGTCATGGGTCCTGGGATCGAGCACCGCATCAGGCTCTCTGCTCAGCAGGAAGCCTGCTTCCCCCTCTCTCTCTGCCTGCCTCTTTGCCTACTTGTGATCTCTCTCCCTCTGTCAAATAAATAAAAATAATAAAAAAAATAAAAAAAAAAGTTAGAAAGTTTAGCTTTGTTTTTTAGATACAGAGTTGGTCCTCATTTTAGACCAGACTTTTTTTTTTTTTTTTTTTAGATTTTATTTACTTATTTGACAGAGAGTGAGAAAGTAAGCAGGGGAAATGGGAGAGGAAGAAGCAGGCTCTCCACCGAGCAGGGAGCCTGATGTGAAGCTCAGTCCCAGGATCATGACCTGAAGCGAAGGCAGACACTTAACGGACTGAGCCACCCAGCCACCCCTAGACCAGCCTTGCCAATCATTTTGTTAAAATTTGAACTTAATCATATCAAAAAGCCTCATTCAGCAAACTCTCTCCTGCCCTATTCCCCTTTTTTCCTGCTGTGGGTCAGCCATAAATAATGCCAGTTTTTTAAGAGCCAAACCTTTAAACATAAAATAATAGATGAAGAGAAGTCAATCTTGTCTGTCATTGTATCAACACTTTTGACACTTGCTTATTTGATTCCATCCCATATTCATTTGCCCTTCCCTCACTTCTGTTGTACTTCTAGCTGTGGGAAGGAGTTTATCTGCTAATTTTGGGAGTTATGTAAGTTATATTTCTATAGCTTCCTATATTTCAAAATTTAAGTTTATTATATCATTTTATGGAAATTGAGATCTCAACTGCTTCATTGATGGTAAATTTGTGAGTCTGATTTGTATAGCTCATTTGAACTTTAAAGTTGGTTTTATACACAAAGTGTTCTTTGTAATATCAGAGCTGAAACCTACAACAGTGAAAAAATCTTGATTTTCTTATTTACATTTGATTGTTCAATTATTTTTCCATTGCAAGTCTTTTTTTTTTTTTTAATTAAAGTTTTTATTTATTTATTTGACAGAGAGAAAGAGATCACAAGTAGGGAGAGAGGCAGGCAGGGGGAGGGGGGGAGCAGGCTCCCCACTGAGCAGAGAGCCCAATGTAGGGCTTGATCCCAGGACCCTGAGATCATGACCTGCGCCAAAGGCAGAGACTTAACCCCCTGAGCCACCCAGGCGCTCCTCCATTGCCTGACTCTTAATCATTTTGATTAAGTAAGATAGAATTAACATTGAAACTCCATGCATTATTGCGGGCTTCCTGAAAAATACCAACAATAAAACTGCCACCTTCCTTTAGAGGCAGATGCCCTTTTGTGGACATAGCACCCAGTGATGAGTTCAGTCATTTTCTTTAAATGTAATTAAAAAATGGAAAATAAAGGTCTATTAGTGGTGCTAAAGCATTGAAGTTTGTGTGTAACTGTTTTTTGTGGTCACAGGGTTTTTCTCTTATAAAATGTTAATTACATTAACTGAACTTATTAATGGATACCATAAAACACCTCTATTTTAATGCTTAACATGATAAATTTGAAATAATTTACAGTAGATTAGAGTAGTCACACATTTGAGGAATAGTATTGTTTTTCAGAAATTATAAATTGCCTTAATGAAATAGAAGGGTTCAGTTGGACATTGCTTAAACAACACAGGGACATAACAGAAGAAGGAACACTAGCTAAACTTAGAAAAAATCTAATACCATGCTTTTGCGTTTTGCTTTTCCTTTGCTTTGTTTAGAGGACAAGATAGAGTGCTCTGAGGGATATTTTCACTCCAAAAGCATTTGTCATCACATTTTAGAGCTAAATAAGCTCTCAGTTCATTTTATATGGCAAATTCTTAGTCATTCTTTAAAATTGATTGAGATGTTTACTTTCTGTGCTCAGTCTTTCTCATCACCCAGGACCAAGATAAGTGCTCCCTTTTCTGCAGTTTCTTGGCATATCATATAAGCTTCATCGTTATTCTGTCACATACCTATCTTTATGCATCTTATTTGTATTTATATCACCAACTTTAAGTGCAGAAACTGTCATAAAGTAGTTGCTTAATGAATGTCTGATGAAGACATACAGGAATTAATGAAGAAATCTTGAAATGAATTGCTAGCGATATAGTGGTGACTTTGCTATAAGTTGTATGCTTGTGAAATTCAGTTTCTTCTTGGGTTATCTTTTAAGATTTTATGTGCTTTGGATGTAATCACCAAAATATACTTTATTCAGACCATTCTGTTTAATTACAGAATATATTGTAATCACTTGGACCAAAATACCTAAATCCTATCCTGGATTTAATAGGAAATTTGTCGGTGTGGTTCCTCATGAATGAACTATGAAAAGAATTATTTTAAATTGCATGTTTTAATAAAATTTATAATTATACTCATTAGAATCACAGTTATGATGAATTGTAATTTATGCTTTTAAGGAGTATAGTATAAATTTAGCCTAAATTATTTTTTATTTTCTATAATATGCTATTTTAATTTTATGTGGTGTTCATTAATTCTAAGTACAAATTGGTACAAAATACACTTAGCAATTATCTAATGTTGGTTTTAAAGATTTTATTAATTTATTTATTTGGCAAAGAGAGAGAGATCACAATTAGGCAGAGAGGCAGGCAGAGAGAGAGGGGGAAGCAGGCTCCCTGCTCAGCAGAGAGCCCGATGCAGGCAGGGCTTGATCCCAGGACTCTGGGATCATGACCTGAGCTGAAGGCAAAGGCTTAACCCTCTGAGCCACGCAGGTGCCCCCAAATGTTGGTTTTAAACTAGGTCTTGACTTTAGAACCTGGAGCGAGCTAAAAAAATGTAGGAGAAAGAAGCAGCACAACATAGTTTCTTATATATTTTTATCAAGAAGAATTTTTCTCAACAATGCTAATAACTCTATCCTTAATAAAAACTTTTCTTTAATCCTTATTCTTCTGGGTTAAAAATACTAATTCTACTCCCTTTATAATAAGATTATCTGAAGTTTTTATTTTTATTTTCTTTTTTATGTTATTTATTCACCATGCTATACATCATTAGTTTTTGATGTAGTGTTCCATGATTCATTGTTTGCATATAAAACCTAGTGCTCCATGCAATATGTGCCTTCCTTGATACCTTACCGGGCTAACCTATCTCCCCCACCCTGCTCCCCTCTAAAACTCTCAGTTTGTTTCCTGGAGTCCATAGACTCTCACGGTTTGTCTCCCCTTCCAATTCCTCCCCTTCTTCTCCTAATGTCCTCCATGCTATTCCTTATTCCACAAATAAGTGAAATCGTATGATAATTGATTTCTCTGCTTGGCTTCTTTCACTCAGTATTATCTCCTCCAGTCCCATCCATGTTGATGCAAAAGTTAACTATTCATCCTTTCTAAAGATGGCTGAGTAATAATCCATTGTGTACATGGACCACATCTTCTATATCCATTCTTCCGTTGAAGGGCATCTCGGCTCTTTCCACAGTTTGGTATTGTGGACATTGCTGCTGTGAACACTGAGGTGCATGTGGCCTTTCTTTTCATTACATCTGTATCTTTGGGATAAATACCCTTTAGTGCAATTGCTGGATTATAGGGTAGCTCTATTTTTAAGTTTTTGAGGAACCTCCGCACTGTTTTCCAAAGTGACTGCACCAACTTGCATTCCCACCAACTTGTAAAAGGGTTCCCCTTTCTCCACAAACTCTCCAACGCTTGTTTCTTTCCTTGTCAGTTTTTGCCATTCTGACTGGTGTAAGGTGGTATCTCACTGTGGTTTTGATTTGAGTTTCCCTGATGGCTAATGATGATGAACACTTTTTCATGTGTCTGTTAACCATTTGTATGTCTTCTTTGGAGAAGTGTCTGTTCACATCTTCTGCCCATTTTTTGATTTGATTATTTGTTTTTTGGGTGTTGAGTTTGAGAAGTTCTTTATAGATCTTGGATATCAGCCCTGTGACTGCAGTGTCATTTGCAAACATCTTCTCCCATTCCATAGGTTGCCTCTTAGTTTTGTTGACTGTTTCCTTTGCT
>JAQQSY010001753.1:0-14144 GCA_028646535.1 Procyon lotor
GAATGTATTAGGCCTCCTCGCTATTCACCTCGTAGGTCTGAGGGGCTCGCCTGTCACTGTCGCTCCTGGGGTCCTGTCTCCTCTGCTTGCCTGACTCAGGGCGAGCGTCTTGGCCTCTCCGAGCCTCGGTCTCGTCTGGCCAACGGGCACGAGAAGGACACCGCACTGGCCCTCGGGGCAGCTCTGAGGAGGGAAGGGACGGTGCCCGTGGCGGCCAGTGCAGCACCCGGCCCGGCAGACGGGGAGCGCCAGTGGTGACAGCCTCCGATTCCGACGCCTTCGCGCAGGTTTTCCTTGCCCCTTATGTTGGATTTGGCCTCAGCCTTGCTAAACAGCGTCGCTCGGCTCCGGGGAAGCGTTTGGTCTGAAGCCCAGGCACCACTCTACTCTCGGTCACCTAGGCTGGTGGAGGGGACACGTCACGGTCGCCCAGAGCCACGTCCTGCCAGCTCGGCCACGGGCTTCCCCGGGGTCCCCGGCACCCCGGCCTCCCGCGAGGCCAGCTGTCGAGACACCGTGTAGAACATGCCCTCAGCACTCACAAAGGTCTCCCGAGCGGGCTGCTCAGCCGTGAATTCTGCGGGAGAGGCAAGCGCCCTCCTCCTCACCAGGGGGTGGCGGCCGGAGAGGCAGACTGCCCCGATGTTGGGACTCAGAGGCTCGCTCGTCCACGAGCGGTCTGGAGGCAGAGGTGGTCTCTCCGCCGCTCCAGCCTGGGGCCCATCTGCTATTCCGTGGCGAGGTTCCGGACGGCCAGGCCGGGCGTGCCGAGCGCGAGCCAGCGTGCGTCCTTAGCCAACCCGAGGCCCTCCTCCCTCCCGCTTTCTCCGTGGCGACCACGACGGAGGCAGGTGGGGTTCGCCTGTATGCCTGACCACACAGCTGGACTCCGGGGAGACCCTCCCCTCAGAGGGAAGAAAGATCGAGGGCTGGGTCTGGGGATAGCCAAGGGGGCGTTCGAGTGCCCACAGCTATAAAACACCCAGCTCGATTCAGAGAAGTGGTCTGTATCTTTGCCAGGACTCATACGGACGTGAATGGACCGGCGCCTGGACAATCTCTTCCTTTTGTAAGAAGAGGAGAGCCCAGGGGGGGCCTGGAATTCATCCCCACGAGGAGCCTCAGCCCTGACCGCCATCCAATGTCTAACTTGGCAAAAGGCCTTCAGGACCGTGGGTGTCCCAGAGCTTCCTGGTACAAGAACGCTTTCAATTTTCCATCTGGCTGCACAATGATAAAGGAAAGAATAAGGGGCGGGGGGCGGGGGGACGCTGGAGCAACACCGCAGGTGCTCTGGGTGTGCACGCTCGCGTCTTGGTCTCGCTCGGTTCCCGTCACGTTCCTGTGCGACAGGCAAGTGCCCCACACTCATGGTGTGGCTGAACGTTTCACCAGGGAAGGCACAACGGCCCAGGGTCAGCTCCTGGAAGGAAAGGACTGGACTTTATAAAAACTAAGTCTCCTCCATCTTTCACCGGGTTCCGAGAAAACTCAGTAGATAGAGGCATCTCCCCAAAGTTTCCAGAACACAAAGCTAGAGGGGAGCGCTTTTACTGGGAATCTGTTAACTGCATTAGAGGTAAATGCAAAAAGGGCAAAGCGCATCGGTGATAAAATACACCCAAGAAGATCCCTGAGACTTCACTACGGACGTGGGGCCGGAGGGTCGAGCCCGACCTTGGGCACTCGCCTCGAGCCCCCTGCTGGCACTATTTGTGCTGCTCTGCTGGGACAGGAAGGCTCTTGAAACAGTGGCGGGAAGTTCCTGTGGGGGTGATGCTCCCACCCGGGGTCCAGACGTGCCGGTGGGAGGAACCCAAGGGCACAGAAAAGACTCTGAGTTCACGCCGGGATGATGTGGAATGACCCAGGGTCATTGCGCCCCAATCACTCAGTGCCTTGTCCTTCCTTCTGGTTAACTTACCCCAGCTCTGGCTTGTTTATAAGCTGCTCCTTGCTGACTGTCCCTGGTCTGGGAAAGAAACAGGGGGACTTGGGGGCCCCACTGACAGATGCATGTTTCGACGGTAAACCTTTTGCTGGCAAAGGAAAATCTCTCCCTGAACAAGGAGATTGTTGAAAGAACAAAGGTGGACCCAGGATCCCTGAGATTCTAGATCACACCCCTCCCTGCAAAGGGTGAGCACCGTAACTGCTTTCTAAGCCTGCTCTTGGGAGGCCTCACCAGCCAGGAGCCCTCTTATGGTTGCCTATAGACAACTGCGTAAGAAGCAAATTCCCTTGGCCAGATACTCAGAAGGTCTTTTAAGAGAATCATCTAGAACTAGGGGTTTTGACCTTATAGCATGGACTTATCTGCTCATTCTGGAAAGTTCGTCAAATCTTTTAAGGCATCCTGGGCCATTCTAGAAATTCTTCTGTAGCCAGCACGGGCCACGAGAGGGCATTTTATGAATCTGTGAACGACCTTACAGTGTCTTCCCTTGGAAAGGAGCCAAAGGGGCCACTGGTTCAAGTGTCCGGGCTTCGCACTGGCCTTGGTCTGAAGTAAGACCAACCGAACTTCCTACCAAACGAAGCTTCTGACGTCCACACCCAAGACTTGCTTCTGTATCTAGTTCCTAAAGAGAAGAAATGCACTCGGAGGGCACACCATTAGTGGAGAACATAAGACTACACAGCAGGTGGTCAGGAAATAGCATCTCTCATCCCCACCTCCAACGACACAAACGGACGAAATTCAGGTGCAACAGAGAGCTAACTGGAAGGGGGAAAAAGTACAAAGAAATATTCATACTAGTTGCTGGGGAGGGGCAGGCCTTGCTATTTAAGACAGAGAGTGCGGAAACCAGGAAGGAAGGCAGACATATTCGGTTACACGAAATTTTAAAATTTCTGCACCCCGTGCACCCCGTTTGATGGCAAAAGACATGGAGATAACGAGAAACGTATACGACAGGAAGATATTTGGTGACTGAGATATAGAACGTGTTCCTGTAACTCAGCAAGAAAAATTCATTTGAAGCAATAGGAAAAAATAGGCTAGGAATGGTCCTTCTTAAAAATGAATGGATCTAAAGCTGAAAACTAGCTAACCTAACCATTTAACGTGGTCTCCTGTGCACTCCCCCATAGCCTACCAGGCCAATGGGGGGAGGGGGTGTCACTGAGAAGCCACCCCCTGCGGAAAGTGACTCAGGGACAGGAAGAGCTCACACCTCTACTTCGGCAGCCTCGCTACCACGAGCGGATGTCCTAGAAAACGCGCGCAACGGCTTCACTCATCTTCCAACGTCCAAAATACGCGTCATGTTTTGTGGAGACCACAAGGAATGGACACATTTGTTTCTACCCTGATAGGACTCATCTGGGCACAAAGACATCATCGGAACATGCCCTGGAGTCCCTGATGTCACCCAGCGGTGGAAACGAGAGCACAAAGTAGGACCTCTCTTGCCTGCCCCACCCCCGCCCGGTGCCTCCAGAAACACGGCAGGAGGCTCAGCACAGTGTGGCCGAGTACTGGGTGGGCTCGGTCCGTGAACTGTGGCTAAGACAAAATGCTGCTTGCACATGAGAGACATATTCACGGCAGCCCGGTCTCCACCTAGCGCCTTCTCTGTCCAGGTGTCATCCATTGTGCAAGATGGAACTGTCATCGCAGACTCAGTGGAACCTCTTTTGTGGTCTGCCGTCTCTGTTTCCGCAAAGCCATTCAGGACTCCGGGCATGATGCTCCGGGCACTAATATGCACCCGGCTCCTTCCCCGCTCCCACCACTGTTTCCTTTTTTTGGGTTCCTGAACAGCGGATCCAAAGCCCCGGCAACACCCAGATCCAGCTGGAAAGAGAAAAATTAACTCTGTTTTCAGAATGCTGAATGGTTTTTGTGTGCCATGTGCGTAAGCCTTGCAGCTATAAAGCTTGGGAAAGAAATAACTTGGACACAATAATGTCTATAGTGTATTCCAACTCTAAAATGTTAGGATCCATCCAACAACAGAAATGGCTAAATAAATTATGTTACAACCATAAGATGGAATGCTATCTAGCCATATAATGGGATGTGGGAGAACATGAAATGACAATAGGAAAACGCTCGTGATATAGGAAGAGGGAAAGCAGATTACAAAACATTATGTACTGCATAATCACAGTTTTGTTAAAAATGAAAATAGCCAGGATTGTGTGCACACACCCATACGCCTGTGATAAAAAATGCTGGAAAGACTCGACATTAACAAATTCACTGTGGCTACTGTTGAGTTGTGGGAGCCCAGATAGGCTCTATCTTTCCCATAGTGCTTTTGTGTGTCTGAAACCTTACTAGTAAACAAATTACTGCTTTTCTAACCAGAAAAAAAAAAAGGAGGCATTTAAAATAGTATAAAATTGCCAAGCTGCATAATAAAAAAATGATTTTCTTGCTAGGAGAAACTGGTGGTAATAGCTAAGCTTTTTATTGTGGAAAAATAACACATTAAGTTTTTCCTTTTAACCACGTTAAGGGGTAAGACACAGTGGCACGAAGTATTTCCACACTGTGGTGCAGCCCTCACCACCACGGAGCTCCAGAACCTTCTCAGCATCCCAGAAGGAAATCCCATACACATGGTGTATCCCCACCACACTGGACATCTAGTTCCCCCACTCCACAAATCCACTCTCTGCCTCCATGGATTTGCCCATTGACGATACTTAACGTAAGTGGGATAATACGGTATGTGGCCTCTGTGCCTGCTTTGTTTACTTAGCACCGAGTCTTCAAGATCCGACTATGTTACAGTCTACATCTGCATGGCCCCGACTTGGCACGGCTGAGTTGCAGTACCAACGCACACGTTATCCATCCACGCATCCACGGATGAGCATGAGGGGTGTTTCTACCTTTTCCGCTACTGTAAATAGTGCTGCTACCCACATCTGTATGGAAGTTTCTGTTTCCCACTCTTTCACGTATCCACCAGGAGGCAAGATGCTGGGTCAGGTGGCAATTCTCTGTTTAACCTGTTGACAGTCAGTCAAACCGTTTTTATAGAGTGGCCGCACCACTTTACATTCTCACCAGCCATTTCTAATTTCTCCACATTCTCACAAACACTTATTTCCTGTTTATTATTAGTATTAGTCATCCTGTTAGTGTTAGTCTCCTAGCCATCCTGGTGGGTGTGAAATGGTATTACCTCCCTGTGGTTTGATTTGCATTCCTCAAAATGACTGTTTGTGCTGACAGCCCATGTGTTAATGGGGCTTTTATTAGTTTTCTTGTTGTTGAATTGCAAGTGTTCTTTGTATATTCTGGATACTGGACCCTTTCCAGATAGAGGATTTGTAAATTCTTTGAATTATCATTCTTCCTCATTCTTCCTCATTCTTTGAATTATCTTTTCACTCTGAAGAGTGCCCTTTGAGGCAGAAAAGATCTTAATGATGATAAAGTCCAATTGATCTACTTCATGCTTTTCTTGCCCACGCTTTTGGAGCCACAGCTAGGAAATCACCGTCACACCCAAGGATGTGGAAATTTTCTTTCTTTTTTTAAAAATTTAAATTCAATTAGCCAACTTACACTATGTCATTATTTTCAGATGCGTTCGATAAACAAAGTTTATAACAAAGTTGCACATAACACCCAGTGCACCCCTGTTTTCCTCTAAAAGCTTAACAACCTATCCTAACAATAGTGAGTCTCCCAGCCCACAAGCACAGGATGTCTTTCTACTTATGTAGACCTGCGTGCTATGCCTTCCTTCAGTAATGTGTTCTTTTAGACTTAGGGCTCTATTACCGCTTTGAGTTAATTTTGTACGTGATGTGAGGAAGGATTCCAGCTTCGCTCTTTCGCATGTGATACCCAGTTGTCCCTGCACCATTTGTTCCAAAGACTTTTCTTTCCCTGTTGAATTATCTTGGAACTCTCCATGAAAATCAATTGACCACAGATGTTTGCTTTCCCTCCCTATACTCTCAAAATTCTACTCCATTAATCTGCATATCTACATTTATGCCAGCATCACACTGCTGGGATTATTATAGCATTGTAGTGAGTTGTGAAACAAAAAATTGCAAGTCCTTCAACTCTGTTCTTCCATTTCAAGACATAGTTGGCTATTCTGTGTCCTTGGAATTTTCTGATGAATAAAATGTTCAGCATTATTATCTTCCCAAAAAGCCATTGGGATTTTGATAGGGATGTAAAGGAATCCAAAGATTGTTTCGGGGAGTATTACCATCTCAACAATACTGTCTTCCTTCACATGAACATATGTAGGGTATCCCTCCATATATTTAGCCCCTTCCATTTTTTTCACCAATATTTTGTAGTTTTCAATGTACAGGTCTTGTACCTCCTTGGTCAGACTTATTCCTAAGTATTTTATTCTTTTTTATGCTGTTGTAAATGGAAATTTTTTTTAATTTCTAGAAATTTTCAGACAGTTCATTACTAATGTACAGAAATACAACTGATTATATCATCCACAAATAGAGACCACTTTACTTTTTCCTTTCCAATATTGGTGTCTTTTTATTTCTTTTTCTTGCCTAACTGCTCTGGCTAGAACTTCAAGTACAATGCTGAAAAAATGGTGAAAGTGTGCTCTCTTGTTTCATTAATTTTAGGATGAAAGCTTTCAAGCTTTAATCTTTAAGTGTGATATTCCCTGTGGGTTTTTCATAAATGCTGTTTATCATGTTGGGGAAGTTCCCTTTATTCCTTGCTTAGTTTTTGTTTGTTTGCTTTTACTTTGAAAGGACGCTAGATTTCATCACATGCTCCTTTGTTTGTTTGTTTGTTTGAATCTGCATCTATTGAAAGGATCATGTGGTCTTTTTTTCCCTTCTTTCTATTAACATGATGTTTTACCTTGGTTGATTGTGATATGTTGAATTACCCTTGTAATCCTGGAAAGAATCCCACTTGCTCATGGTGTGTACTCCTTTTAACATGCTAAGCCTTTGGGGTGGTATTGTATTGCTGAGTATTTTTGTGTCCTTATTCATGGGCATATTGGTCTGTATTTTTTTTTTTTAATGTCTTCCTCTGACTTCGGTATCAGGGTAGTGCTGGCCTCATAGAATAAGTGAGGAAGTATTTGTTTGTCTTCCACTTTTTGGAAGAGTTGGGTAAAGACTGGTACTAATTCATTAGATGTGGGTTCGAATTCATTAGTAGTCAGACGGTCCAGAGCATTGTTTATTTGTTTGTCTGGATGTGTTTGATTAATGATTCAAAGAGTTAAACTTTTAAAAGAACCATATGAAACATTAAGCTGAAGAGTCTCCTTCCACTACTCAATTCAGTCACCTTTAACTGTGGCCATGATGCCAAAGTTCATCATTTGGATGAACAACTTTACATTTAACCAAACAAACTTCTTCCAAGTTTATGCACCTTGCCTTTTATAATTAGGTTCATAAAATCTCGGAAATGTAAGTTTTCTCTGACTTTCCATTGTATGTTCAAGTTCTCTTCTGCCCATGCACCTGTTTTAGGGTCAATAACTCATTAAGCAAAAAGGAGACAAACAAAATATGAATCACTGAAGGTAAGTGAATAAAACTACAATTCCAACTTTCAGAGGTTCGCAGCTACGAGGAGGCCAAAGTCACCCTGTACACATCACTCCATCCTGCATATCGTCAGAGAATATCGTATTTATTCTACTAGACGCCACGGTGCTATGGCGACAGGCCGGTGCTCTTCGTAAGCCCATGGGAAGCTTGTGTGTTCCTGGGCTCTGGAGTCCTTTCCCCCCATCAGATTCCTTACACGTCGGAGTCCCTGTCACGGGGATGATCTGGTAAAACGCGTCTCGGCTTTGCTCCTGACATTTGTGGTTTGCTGTTGTTTGGTGTTCGGCTCCAGTGACTTTTACCAGCCCATCCCTGTAGTTCCTGATTTCAGAAAATTCTTTCTCAACAAACTCTTGGACTCATACTTTTTTCACTCAAATATAACAATTTTGAAAATGTATCTTAGGGCACCTGGGTGGCTCTGCTGGTTAAGCCGCTGCCTTCGGCTCAGGTCATGATCCCAGGGTCCCGGGATGGAGCCCCGCATCGGGCTCCCTGCTCAGTGGGGAGTCTGCTTCTCCCTCTCCCGCTCCCCTTCCTTCCCGCTCATGCTAACTTTTTTTCTCAGATAAAAAAAATCTTAAAAAAAAAAGAAAAAGAAAATGTATCTTTTACCTGTGGCTACAATGGAATACACGGGAAATTCAATTTCAGCACAGACGCCTGACTTGCTCCAACTCTAACCATTCACCTAGACAGCTAGACAGTTGCTCAGTGAGAAGATATGCTCTCCATACAAACCAAAGACACAATTCCCAAATTACGCAAAGGAGCCAGTCCGTTTGAAGGCATATGGATTAGAGAAGACTGCGTCCTTGATGTGGGGTCGCGGCCAGACCACTTCAACTCCCCAGGCTCTGTTTATTCTTCTGCAAGATGGGTATGACCACACTCCCACCACGCTGGACTGCTGAGAGGCCCGAGTGAGGGAAGCCACATCGGCCTGCTAGCACGGACGCGGCGGGCAGTGAGCAGTCCATACAGGGCATCTGGTAGAAGAAATAACGTTCTTTCCCTTCGTTTTTCTACACATCAAGTCCTCTGCAAAGATAACCCAGTTGTCTGTACTCCCTTCCATCACTTGGCGCTTCCCTGCCTGAGGGCTCAACATTCACTCATGGGGGGTCAGCAAATGCATTCTGTTCTGGGCCAGATAGTACACTTTTAGGATTTGCCAGCCTTGGGCCTCTGCGGGAAGGACTCCGTTCTGCCATTGTGTTGCAAGAGCAGGCACCACTCAGATGCAGGGGCGAGGCCTGCACCCACCAGCTTTGTTTACAGAAGCAGGCAGTGAGCTTTGGCTCAAAGCACATAATTGTGGTACATGAACAATGAATCTTGTAACACTGAAAAAATAAAAGTATTTGGGGGGAAAAAAGCACATAATTTACAGGCGTTTGGTCTATCATCTAACAAAAGAGATAGCTAAGTAAGTAAAGAATGAGAACTATTCCAATGGTCCCAAAGAAGGCCAAGCAAGGCTTCCCAAAGGGAACAGTATTGAATCTAATAGCCAGGGGATGAACACGGGACAGCCAGGCGAGGAGGGAGAAGACAGGAGTCTGGATAGAGGTGTGTGTGTGCAGGGCCTGGAGAAGAAGGGGAATCAGGAGACAAAGACACAGAAGCCGAGGTGCGTGGACAAGGCGCAGACAGACAGGAGCCTCGTGCCCTGAAGGAGCCAAACAAGCCGAGCGGGCCTTGAGGGCGGGGGTGCTGGGGCGCCTGGGACGGGGGGTGAGAGACGAGGCTGCAGGGACGCCCAGGCCCCAAAGGGTCCAGCACACACGGCCGGGCTCGCCCTCAGGAGCGTGGGGGGGGGGGTCCGGGAAGGGGTGCGTCGGAGAAGGGCAGGCGGCTCTGCCTCTCTGGCTGCCGCAGGGAGAAGGGGGTGAGGAGCCCCGAGTGGGGAGGACGGCCCGGCAGCTCCAGGAATGGTGGTGGCTGGGAAGAGACGCCTGAGAGGGAAACAGTTTTACAGACGAAAGAGAGGCCTTGGGAAGCCACCTTTGTTGAGAGCACACCTGCCCTTCCGGGCCTTCCTGAGACTGGCTGGGAGAGGCCCTTCCTTCCTGAGGGAGGGGCGCTTATGCTGGGCTCCTCGCCGCCCCCACCCGGAGCGCAGCTCTGATGAGGGCCCTTCGAGCGCCGGGCACCTTCAGGATGGACCCCGACAAACACCTGTGTCTAACCCTCAGCTTCTGAGCCCCCCTGAAAATGAGGAGTGAGCTTCAGGGGAACCTAAAAAGGGATCAGTGAAAAGAAGGCCTAAATGTTCGAGGAAGCTGACTTTATTTTCAACAGAAGAATCATTTCTGACAGTGAGATAATTGTATGCCATAATCTTTCAGTTTTTTGGGATCATGGACTAAAAAAAAAAAAAATCACTTCACGCTCATTAAGGATAAGAAAATAGATTTGCAAGATTAGCATCCTCCACTCTCGGATGCATGATTTTCTTGTTCATTACTGGCCGACGCGACAGTTGGTTCCCAAGGACCAGTAACTTGACATCTTGAGCTCCCGGATCTGAGCCCCAGGGACCAGGGGACGCACGTTATCCTGTCACCTGGAAACAGACCAGCCTGCCCCCTCGGTCAGCCAGGCATCTTCGCACTGAGGTGGGCTCCAGACTCCTACGGAGTCTGGAAAGTGAGGGAGTGGGTGTAGGAACATGAAGAAGACGGAGAATTTAAAACGAGTCACACTTGGCTTGAAAAGAACCCAGTGGCAGGAGCCCTCGTGCATGAGTAAGCTCTCAGGAAAACCAATACAGACCTGTGTGTACTGCCTACGAGCAGGAATAAGGAAAAATCCTAGCACAGAACATTGGCTTCTCTCTAAACCATCACAATCCGACCATTTCTCAATATGTATGTGAGCCTATTCTCCTCTTCATTCTACTATTTCCTTACATTCTGAACCTAATTTAACTCTTAGCTCCTCACAGCTTATTAACTCATACATGCTCATTGACAAGTAATAGAAGGAAAAGCTCCCCAGACACGATCAGAGCGGCCAACATTCTGCGCAGGATGCGCTCCTAACACATCATTCTTCTCATGGGACTCGGGCTGAACTTTGATAGCAAGACGTCAAGTAAGAGATTTTATTCTCGCGGACGCCCATTTCTGTGGCACGACTTTAATACATGGCTAAATAAACACAGCATCCTCGGGAAATAAATCCAAATTTGACGTCCGAAAGGGCACTCATATTTCTTGAATATTCTGAATGTCAACTTTTTGATGGGAAAAAACTAACACATAGCAGTGACCGTATACGGAGCCCCGCACTGGGGGTCTTTGGCGTGTGTTACGAAGTTTAATTTATTGCGTCCTCATGTTTTTCTGGTCCACGGTATCTGGTGGCATTTATTATGTTCTCCTAAAACGGCAGCTCAGGAAGCCATCGGAAAGGTCACTGTTTCCGGTTATTTTCTTTTTTTAAGAGTGTAAGTTAATACATGTTCTCCAATAAAAGGTGATCTTTCATGTGCATATGTTTCTGAAAGTGAGGCACATCTGTCCGTGTTCTGCAGGAGCCATTGTTCCCTCTCAGAGTGTTTCCTGAAGTTTCCATACAGCGGGGTGCTCCCCTGCACGCCTGTAACGAGACCGACTTTGTTCCCACCTTTGTCTGCTGACAGAAAAACAGCAGCGAGGCTCCGACAGCACGGGGCTCTCATAAGACTCTCTCCGGAAGACGATCACACAAAAGGCCCCGCCACGGGGAAACACGGAAGGTCATAAGAATTAGTGCCTTGAACACCCTTCGTTAAAAAAAAAAAAAAAGTAAGAAATCATTATTTCTTCTTTTAACTTAAAGTTTTATGATCCTAGTGTGCCTGTTCTAAAAAAAGAGAACTCTAACACTGAGCCTTGCTGAAAACCAGGAAATGTCGCTATTTATTTTATATTTTGGAATTCTGGGGAGACGGTATTTTTATTTTTACATACTGGTCATTTCAGTTTTAATTGTTGGTGAGATTTTTTTTTTCCCTCAACGTGGAGGATGATGACCATCTGTCCTCTGGTTTCACTGAAAATGGAGCAAGAAAAGAAGAGCTTCATTTCTACAGGCTGGCTTTCTTCTAAAAAGGGAAAGTTCTCTAAAGTTCTGCACGGCCAGCTGGGCAGAAGCAGGCAGGGGGCTGCTGCCAGAGCCAAGGGACTGGCCTGGCGAGTGCTGGGGTCACGCGGGTGGACCGGCAGGTCCATACAAGAAACCAGGCAAGAAGAGAGATGCCGGGGGAGCCCAGGGTCAACGAGGTGCGCAGGAGGCGGGTGAGGGCAGCATCCGGAGATCAGGACAGGGAATAACGGTGAGGAATCAGGCCAAGGCTCCATCGCAGAAAGGGAGCACAACACCTTGGAGATTCTGGCCACAGAGGGGGAGGAGCAGGTGCGAGGCCAAGTGGGAACGCTGAAGGGGGTGAGACCCGGAACCAGACAGCTCAGGTCCAAATATGCCGCAGATCATCTTACGCAGCCTCCTGGAGCCCCCACGCCCATCCGTAAAGTGCAGAGTTGCCTGAAGCTTTTCCAGCTTTTCTGAGGTTCTAGGTCCCTTGGCTCTCAGCTGTGACATGTCCATTCCCTCGTCCACAACACCCTTCCACGGGCTCCCCCACCCTCACCTACGTGATTCCTCACCGTCCCGAAGCTCTCGGATCACCAGTTACACTACTCTTCCCGACCTCGTGAGCCCGGGGAATGGGCCCCTGGGCATGGGACCCGCAGGGACCGGGCCGACGGGTGTGGGACCCGCAGGGACTGGGCCCGCGGGCGTGGGACCCACTCCCCAGGATAAAATTACAGAGGCAACAAAGCAACGAAGTGATTCCCAGATCAGTACCCAGATCTGCTTGCAAACTTTTATTTCTTGAAATTAAAACTGCACAGGGCAGTACTCGAGGAATCTTCTCCAACTGAACAACGACCAGCACTCAGACCAAGAAAGAAGGCACTTCCAGCAGCCCCTGAAGTTCTCCCTGCGGCACCTGCATTGTCACAAGGGCAGCTCCCGTCCCAGGCCGGGACAGACCCACACACCCCCTGCTCCCAGCACCACAGCCGTGCGGCCAGCGGGCCCGAGGGCCGAGGCGCCGGGCCAGCCAGGACCCAGGGGAGCAGCAGACCCAGACCCTGACTCGGCCCTCGAGTGGCCTCCCCGCTGCGTGACAGCGCTCGGCTCTATGGGCTGCTCTGCAAGACCGAGCTGCTCCCGAGGACAGAAGGACGGCTAGGAATTCGGTCGTGCCGGGCGCATAAAGCCGGGGAGCTGGGGAGGGACTTGTTCTTAGGCCTCAGGTTGCCCACGACGAAGCAAACTGCAGCTGTTCCTGAGCCAGCCAATGAATTCCCCCAATCCTCCTGCATATGATGTAGGACGGCTGTTTCCTGGTGAATTAGCCCCTTGGTGTTCACATTCAAGAGAGAAGGAAAACGTTCCTTTTTTACCCGCCCCCCCCCCAAGCAAAAGGATGCAGAAAGCAACCTCAAAGGCTTGTGTTTAATATCTTCAAGTCGGAGAACAATGGCTGTGTTGCCTTCCAAATGTCAAGGAGCCCCTGTAAGAGCCGAGGGCCTCACGGGGCGGGGGCGTCTGCCCCAAGGGATGCTTCAGAAATTCCAGAGCGAACAGCAGGTTGCAAATCAACAGTCTGCACTTGGCACGGGTGCATTGCTCCCCAGGCCAAGCAGCCCGTACTGGGAACTTGGTCCTTCAGGGAAGGGGCTGCCATCGCCGTGGCCCCCACACGCCGCTGCGTGTGATTATCTTGAGGGCACCTGGGATGCTCACTGCCTGTGGTCTGCGAGCGCTCCCCCGGGGACTTTGCGCGTGTCTGCAAGTCCATAGCCCGTGCATGGGGCCCATTGGAATCAACTGCACAAGATCAGACCTGGGACAGGGGCCTGCTATCTGACCCGGAGTCAGCGCCGGCCCGGGGAGGCAGAGGGCAGTTGGGGAGGTCATGGGTGAGGCCACGGGGGCAGGCTTACCCATCCCGCCCTGCTGGAGCACGCCACAGCTCCCCCTCCCCCCCAACCAACAAGGGCGTGCCAGCACTGACCCGGGTCCCAGCGACAGCCCAGCAGCCCCTGTGAACACGGCAGGCCAGGGACACTGTCTCCTAAACCCTCACAATATCCCTACCAGGAAGATGCCACTGGCCCCATCACAGGTGTGGAGACGGAGGGATGGAGGAGTGTGGGGGGGCGCACGGCTGGGGAGGGTCTCGGCCAGACCCTCACCAAACCCTAACCCTCCAGACCCCGGGCTCTCAGCTTCTGTGCTGCTCTCGGGCTGGTTGTGTCGACCCGGATCCCTCGCCCCCACGTCGGAAGGACCCACTCTCATGGGCAAGGGGCTAACTGGTCCCAGATCACCTGGGCAGCATTGCCACCCGGCAACATCAAAATCCCACAGGATAGAACCGTGGGTGCTGGGAAGATGGCGCAGCTCTCAACAGGGCAGGAAGCACCCTCCCCCCGTGGGGTAAGAGCCGGGCTGGTCGGGGACCTGCCGTGTAGGTTTCTGCCTATTCTTTCCCATTGGGGTAAAATTCGCATCCCGTAATTCAGCCCTGTTGAAGTGTCTCATTT
>JAQQSY010001754.1:0-14142 GCA_028646535.1 Procyon lotor
ATATTCTTTCCTGCCTTGTCGAAGATCAGTTGACCGTAGAGTTGGGGGTCCATATCTGGGCTCTCTATTCTGTTCCATTGATCTATGTGTCTGTTTTTGTGCCAGTACCACACTGTCTTGATGATTACCACTTTGTAATAGAGTTTGAAGTCAGGAATGGTGATGCCGCCGACTTTGGTTTTCTTATTCAACATTCCTCTGGCTATTCGTGGTCTTTTCTGGTTCCATATAAATTTTAGGATTATTTGTTCCATTTCTTTGAAATAAATGGATGGTATTTTGATAGGGATTACATTAAATGTGTAGATTGCTTTAGGTAGAAGAGACATTTTCACAATATTTGTTCTTCCAATCCATGAGCATGGAACGTTTTTCCATTTCTTGATGTCTTCCTCAATTTCTTTCATGAGCACTTTGTAGTGTTCTGAGTACAGATTCTTTGCCTCTTTGGTTAAGTTTATTCCTAGGCATCTTATGGTTTTGGGTGCAATGGTAAATGGTATTGACTTCTTAATTTCTCTTTCTTACGTTTTGCTCTTGGTATATAGAAATGCAACTGGTTTCTGTGCATTAATTTTATATCCTGACACTTGACTGAATTCCTGGATGAGTTCTAGCAGTCTTGGAGTGGAGTCTTTTGGATTTTCCACATAAAGTATCACATCATCTGCGAAGAGTGAGAGTTTGACTTCTTCTTTGCCAATTTGGATGCCTTTGATTTCTTTTTGTTGTCTGATTGCTGAGGCTAGGACTTCTAGCACTATGTCGAATAGCAGTGAAGATAGTGGGCATCCCTGCTGTATTCCTGATCTCAGGGGAAATGCTGAGAGCTTTTCCCCATTGAGAATGATATTCGCTGTGGGTTTTTCATATATGGCCTTGATGATGTTGAGGAATGTACTCTCTATGCCTACGCTGTGAAGGGAGAAGACTTTTCTCGGGAGATAAGGGCATCTCTAAGTGCATCATGCAATCCAATCAAAAAGAAGGTGGAATCATCCACTATCACAAGTCCATAATCAATCCCATGGAGCAGGGTATGCTTAGGCTTTTAAGGAAAAATTTTGTCATCCCAGCCACATAGGAATGGTCAAGATGCTACTTGAGTTATAGTCACTGGGGAATCAATCCTAAATAATCATATGCCCATGAGGTCCTGTTATTAACCCCACAGAATAAAAAGCAAGAAGATTATCCATGAGCTACTGTGGTAATTTTTCTGAAGTTTATCTCAAGTTGTCTAGCTTAGGTAAACAACAAACACTTAAAGACAATCAGATCTAGAATTTAACACCACAAAGGTGTTATTAAAATATAATTTTTCACTCTAAAATAACCCTCATTTCCAGAGATAGCCAGATCAGGACTAACTTGTTTGTAAAACAAGTCCAATTTTAACAAACTTGGCTTAAGTATTTACATAAGCTCAGCAAAAATAACGACTGATCATATAGATCTTTTAGAATCTGCTTTGCTGGAACTTTTTTAAGGAATCTCTAGGTTGAACTTTTAGTAGTCTTTCCAGGCCAGAAGCCAAGCCAAGTACTTGCCATCAGACATACCTGCAATACCTGTTGATTTGGGTGGATTTCTCTTCAGATCACCAAAGTATCCTGCGGTTCCTGCACATCCCAGGAGGTGACATTCTTTACTCACCTGGTGAGGCTGCTGGGAACTCTGAAAGCAAGGTATCAGGCCAACATTTCCAAGGGGCTTTATGGCTCCAGGTTTCATAAAGTCAAACTAAATTCCTTAAGGCTATTTGGTCATGTCTGAGTGTATGCATGTCTCTCTCAAATATGACATTCCAGTCAAAGCCTTGGTAAAATAACCAATGATTCCAAAGGTGTCCTGTTACAAGGAGAACAGCTTCTTATTGAACTTATGCAAATGACTATGATTGCCAGAGAAGAAAGAATACTTACCAAGAACTTTTGAATTTTGGAGGGTCAGGTAGAGAAAAAGTTAAATGCTTTAATTTACTTAAAAGTGAATATTTCATCACATTTCTGTAAGTCATAGATATAATTAAAGTTTCCTTAGTCTAGAAGAATAAATATTAGAGAACCAGTGATATTTCAACCAAGAGTTACAAAAAACTATACAATTATTTTTCCCAATTCACCTAGTCCCGTGTTACCATTTCTTGTTTAGTTTGAATGCATCTTTAGTTAGTTCTAGACATTCTTACCCATGTCAGTTTTAGGATTTGAAAGATTTTGAATACCTGTCTTTGTCCTGAAAGCTCTTTACATGAATTTCCTTGAAGATGAGCCGTTTTACAAGAGAATAAGAACATTAAGTATAAATGACAAAAGACTAAAAAATGGGCATAGTTGAAGATCTGATGAGGTTATAATATAGGTACATTTTAATCATCAAAATATCAAGTGATGACCTACATTAAAACTTTAGGAATTACATCTCTAGAAGAATTAACAGCATTTACCAACAACATAACCTAAGGCTTATCATCCATTTAACAGTGCTTCCAGAGTAACTTAACATGCCAAATAAAAAGGCCTAAGGAATTAAAGAGACATCATTTATTGACTCCATTTATTATTAATGTAAATCTTGGTAAAGTTTGTTAAAACCTTAGAAAGTTTTAAAGCACATGCCTTAATAGGATTAAGGGTGTCAAAGATCTGATACAGACAAAACATAGAAACTGGTTTTTCTGGACAGGCAAGGAAGAAAACAATTTAATTAATTCAAGAAAACTTTGTCTTTTGACCAGAGAGAAAGCAGACTTTCAATTCCCATTTCTTATACTTTCTTACTTATCTTCCACTTTTCCTCATACAGAGTCATTTCCCTTATTCCCATCAGTCTTATTTAGAATTTTGCATTCTTTAAAAACCTTAGTCTCCAGTGAAGACTAAAGAGTAGCCAATTGTGAACTATTACACCAGAATTTTTTAGACGGCACTTTGTGAATCAGTTAAGCACAAAGCATGTTTACCAATAGACTCAAATACGCTTAGTTTTTTGCAATAGGTAGTCAAAAGCACAAACCTACATCCAATACTTAATGCTTTAGCACTTTATCTTATTTGGAAAAGATCTAGATATCCAATGAATTCAATCCAACTTATCATCCAAGCAAAACCTTTAAGTTCCAGGTTACTAAAGACTTTGAACACTCTCTTAACTTCTATGAAAACCTTGATCAGATAAGATTAACCACGTTTTAGTCATCCTTTTGCTAATAAACTGCAACAAAGATAACATGAGCTTATTTGATCTCTAGCAAATCTTCCTAGAATTAGTTTTACCTTTAGTGCTGATCAAGTTAAAGACATGTCTATCTTAATTAAACCAACAAAAATACTGAATTATGTTCACCTGGATCCTCCCCATTGTCAATTTTTTTAATTTATTATTTATCTATTTATTTTACCTAAGACACTGGAGGGAAATCTGGAGCAGGCAGTGTTTTGTCCAGGTGGTGTTCTTCTCGTCCCTCGATGGTGAAGCGAGAAGGAGCCATGGAGCCCAGAGGCACTGAGGATGGTACAGAAGCAGTTATGCAGGCCGCACCTAAGATGGTGCAGAAACAGGAGGAGGAGGGAGAGATAGAAGAGGCGAAGTGCTGCCAGAAGGCAGAGAAAGGGTTCCCAGTTCTAGAGTTCATCAGCTCCAACAGAGGAGCAGACACCATGTTTTCCCACCAACAAGGGGGAATATGTAGTCCATATCAGGCCAGAGAAGACAGGGAATTTCCCTGAAACAAAGGGAGTTTTGGCTGCTGCTTGGGAATAGTCCTTAAAGTCCCCATCCTAAGAAACATAGAATAATCACAGATGGCTCCAGCTATAGCCATTAACCTGGGAAATGAGTGAGGGAGAAGCCCCCACATCTATTCGGAAGAACAGTGAGAAAGTCAAGAATCCCTTTTGGGATGGCCTGTGTTTCCTCCAGCAACCTGGATTTATTTGGAGGACTATTTAAATAATTATCATTCAGTATATTGGGAGGGGGGTTTACTAGCTGACATGTTCAGGCAAACACATTCTGCAAGAGGCCCTTAGGTCAGGGTCATAATGTAGAGCAATGAAGGCCTAGGTACGAGCAGTGAAGTTACCCTAGGTCCATTTGCCCTATTTCCTGCAGAGGAAATCTAAATGATAGATCCCACTGAGGCCATGCAGTGTTATAGGAGCTCAGCTCTTTCCTAAGTTTTCCAATCCAAATTGTTTCTAGGGGGTTGAAAGGCACCCCAAGGGAGAGTCCTTAAGAACCAATGAAGCCTACTGAGGCCATGCTTCCAGAACATTAAAGAAGGTCCATTGCCAAATCCCCCCCAAATGCTGGGTGGCATCCCACGCAGGATATGTTAGTGGTTCCATTTGTCAAAAGCAATCAAAAGCATCCTTGAAACAAAAATCGCTGTTGATCATCATCCTACCTTCCCACATTCCTGCCTTAAAAGGTCCTGGAGGGATGCCAGCACCCCTCCCTTCTCCATCACATCCTAGGATGCCTATGGGTGTCTGGTGAATGGACTGAAATACCGAGCTATGCCATCCTATGCCCTGAGGTTTGTGTACTGCCCTGCCACTGTTAACCCATAGAAAATACTAGAAAAGTTTTACAAGGGGGCATTATCTAATTTTATAATTTAAGTCGTTAGTAGAGGACATTGATGGAAAACAGTAAAGATGGAAATCCATCATGGTCTATGCAACATTCCAACACTTCGGTCTTTACAACCAATTTCCCTAGGAAACAGTTCCCAGTTGGGTTGTAATTCAATAGGATCCTGGTTTTGGCCAGCTCCCAGTGGAGATCTGGAAGCCAGAAGTGGCTAGACCAGGGATATGGAGGGGATCATATTAGATCAATCAAGAGGAAACCTCACACAAGGGTCTTAAGATTGGCAGCCATCCTGGTGACTTAGGTGACTGTCCAGTGCCCAAGACAGATAACTTTGTATGAGGACAACAGTAAATAAAGTGCATCAAATTTCTGGGTCTTATTACCATCACAGCAAGGATACAAACTCCCAGCCAAAAGACAAACTTTCTCCTCCTCATAGAGTAACCATGGGCTGGAGGATGACAGCCTGAGCAATCCACATGAATATCTTCCAATAAGACCATACTCTTTGAAGAGTCCCTAAAATGAGAGTTTGCACCAATTTGTACTCAGAGTCCAGATGTAAAGACTCAAAGTCCCACACTGAGCATCATATGTTGGACTTTTGGAATATAAGTGAGGTTCGGTGGGGTGAGGTCTGGAGCTGACAACCAAGAAAGAATTCTTGAGACATCTTCGGTGCAAAATGGTGGTTTATTAAAGCATGGGGACAGGACCCAGGGGCAGAAATTGCTGCTGCCCTATGGTTGTAAGGGGTGGCTGATTATAACTATGTGGTTGGGGGAGGGAAGGAAAAAAGGGAGGTTTCAAAAGAACTTTCATATCCTAAAGAGGACCTACAAGATACCAGAGGCCTTGCCATTGTCAGGTAAGGTTGTTTTTCCTTCTAGCAAGGCATTAACAGTAAGATAGTTCTGAGGTTCCTGGAAGAATGTCACACATGTCCCATGCAGGAGTGGGGGATGGTGGGGGGAGGTTGCAGGATGTCAGCTTGTGCTTTGTCTTCAGCTAGCCTTCTGCTCCCTCATCATGTCAAGTTAGTTGACAGAATTCCTCAGATATTCTATATCTTTATTGACTTTCTGTTTAATTTTTCTATCAAATACTCAAAAATGAGTGTAAAGCCTACAACTAAAATTTTAGATTTTTCTATTCCTTCATTTCTTTCTATCAACTTCTGTCTCATGTATTTTGAAACTCTGTCATAAGTATACACTCTGTCATTAAGTATATACACACTTAGAATTGTTATGACTTTTTGGAGAAATAACCCCTTTATCATGATGTTTCCCTTTATCCTTCATAATATTCCTTGTTCTGACATCTACTTTGTCTAGTATTGACAGAATCATTCCAGCTTTCTTTTGATTTTCTTTGCATGGTATATACTTCTCCTCCTTTTACTTTCAGTGTAGCTATGTGTTTATGTTTAAAATGGGTTTCTTAGAAACAGATGAGAGTTTGATCATGCCATTTTATTCTGTCCAATCATCTATCGTTGAATATGTTTTTTTTGTTGAATATATGTTTAAACCAATTACATTTCATACAATTATTAAAATGATTAGATTATTTTTGCTAAGTATTTTCTATTAATTATATTAGATATTTGCTCATTTTCTTATTATTTTCCTGCTTACTTTTGGATTAGCAGTTGCTCTATGATTTGCTGCATATAAATATAGTCTACCTTCAGATTTTAATGCGAGAACTTAGATCAGTATACTCTAGATTTCTCTCTCCCACTTTTTGTGCAATTGTTGTCATAGATGATGTGGGAAACAAAAGCAAAAGAAAAAATTAAATTTCCTTCCTTTCTATAGCCCATTGGCAAGTCCTCGAAAGAAGCAAAGTGATCTTCCTCTGGGAGCTCAGCTACCACAATCAGTTTTGACACTTTGCTGAGGCCAAAAGACAATCTTAGCTCAACCTGCCCAGGACCCTGTGAGTCTACTTTAACATCTAAAATTTCCTTTGGAAATTTCTTTTATCTCTGCCCCCTCAAGATATATGTTAGCAGTCATCCTCCAAGCATAGGGCCCACTGACACACAACCAAAGGTTCCCGTGACTGACTTCTTTTTTTTTTTTAAGATTTATATATTTATTTATTTGATAGAGAGAAAGAGATCACAAGTACGCAGAAGGCAGGCAGAGGGAGAGGGGGAAGCAGGCTCCCTGATGAGCAGAGAGCCTGATGCGGGGGCTCAATCCCAGGACCCTGAGACATGACCTGAGCCAAAGGCAGAGGCTTTAACCCACTGAACCACCCAGGCACCCCTCCAAGACTGACTTCTTATGAAAGAATAAGAAATGACCTTTCCTACCAATAGCTAGTCCCCTCAGGGTCCTGGAAATCTTGTTTCCAAAATGCCTTGGAGGTTCCTGCTGTCACCTAAGCCCTTGTCCACTTGAAAGTATAAAATCACCACTCCTCACAACTCCAATGCATCTCTTTCTGCCCACAGATCCTGTCCCTGTGCTTTAATAAAACCAGTTTTTTGCACTGAAAACGTCTCAAGAATTCCTTCTTGGCTGTCAGCAACAAACCCCAACATTTGCACATCAATATACTTTATTTTTTCATAATCCATAAAGACACAATGCATTACTACCACTTTTGCTTTAGAAAGTCTATTACTTTCTAGAGCAACGATTCCCCCAAGTGACATTTGGCAATGTCTGGAGATACTTTCTGTTATCACAACTAGGAAGCGTGCTATGGACATCTCAGGTGGAATGAGGGGGTGCTGCCAAACATTCTACAATGCACATGAAAGATGCTAGAAAAGAGAATTATCCAACTAACTGTAACAAAAGGTACAAACTTACAGTTCTAAAATAAATAAATCATGGGATGTAATGTATGGCATTCTGACTATAGTTAACCACTTATTGATTAACTGTCAATACTGAACTTATTACTTATAGGTTAACTATGTATTGTTGTTAAGTATGTATTAGTTAACTATGTATTACTGATGTGGAGAACAAAAGCAAAAGAAATGTAGCTAAAATTAAATCTTCTTATAACTTGCAGCCCATTGACAAACACTTAAGGCAGAAAGAGTAAAATATTTCCCCAGGAATTCCCAATCTCAATGTTAATGCCTTACTAGAGGGAAAAACAACCCTAGCTTGACAATAGTCAGGCCTCCAAAATCCTGTAAATCTTCTTTAATATATGAAAATCCTTTTGAAAATTCCCCTTGTCTTTTGTTGCAGAACCTGGACTGGATCCTGGCGGAAAAACCAAGCGGCACTCGGAGACTAAGAAGGATTGGAGATTTATTAAACACCAGTGGGCCCAGAGGAGACCCTTCTCCAAAGGTCTCAGCCCTGAGCACAAGCAGGGAGGATAATTTATACCCTCCTACCTGTGCATACTTGGTATTTTGGCGCGCTCCGGAAACGGGGTAGGAAAGAAGAACCAGAAGGGCTTGGAGACAGAGACTGGAGTTCCCTTGCCAGTTTGGATGGTCAGCTTAATGTACAGTTTTTTCCTCATCACTTTAACTCCCCAACTCTAAAGTATATAATCAGTCACTCCTCTCCCTTATATGCAGCTCTTTCTGCCTATGGATCTTTTTTTTTTTAAGATTTTATTTGTTTATTTGTCAAAAAGAGATATCACAAGTAGGCAGAGAGGCAGGCAGAGTGAGAGGAGGAAGCAGGATCCCCACTGAGCAGAGAGCCCGATGTGGGGCTGGATCCCGGGACCCTGAGATCATGACCTGAGCTGAAGGCAGAGGCTTTAATCCATTGAGCCACCCAGGCACCCCCTGCCTATGGGTCTTAATCCACACTATAATAAAAATACTTTTTTAAACTGAAAACATCTCAAGTATTCTTTCTTGGCCATTGGCTCTTAAACCCTACCTATTTCAAACCACATCACTACTATCGATGTGTTGATATTATCAATAGTTAACTATAATAATTAACAAATATATGTATTGTGTATTTGAAAGTTGCTAAGAGAATGAGTCTTAAAAGTTCTAGGAGTGTCTGGGTGGCTCAGTGGGTTAAAGCCTCTGCCTTCAGCTCAGGTCATGATCTCAGGGTCCTGGGATGGAGCCCTGCATCGGGCTCTCTGCTCAGCGGGGAGCCTGCTTCCCCCCCTCTCTCTGCCTGCCTCTCTGCCTACTTGTGATCTCTCTCTATCAAATAAATAAATAAAATCTTTGAAAAAAAGAAGTTCTCATCACGAGAAAAAAAGAAGTATAACTATGTACAGTGATGGATGTTAACTAGACTTACTGCGGTGACCATTCCACAATACATACAAATATCAACTTGTTGTGTTGTACACCTGAAACTAATACAATGTTATATGTCAAAGTAAAGAAAATATATGTCTAAGTAAAGAAAAAAATCCTGGTCAAAATACCAATGTGGTTGATGTAAGGGCCTACTTAGCCAGAGCAACTCCATCTTGGTTAAATAGCCATTTTGTTCTTTGTGCAGGAAACTTAAATTGTCCCTGCTCCCCATCCCCAGAAGAATTTATTCAAAAACAAGCCCAGGAAGATAAGGGCAAGTCAGACCAAGTGAAGGCGTCCAATCAGTAAAAAGCACATATGCAACCCTCTTAACCACCAAAAGAATGTAAACCCCGCCTTTTGCCCACCAAACTTGCGCGCCAATTCTGACCAGAGTGATAGGCTAGTTCAAACAGCTATTATAGGGTAGATTGTAATTCAATTGGCCACCTGCATGTGGCCTAACATGACTATGCAACTTTCTGTGTGTGTTACAATCTCATCGGCCACCTGTGTGAGGTCAGGCTTAACCACATGGCCTTTGCTCTATAAAAGTTAATCTGTGAGGCTGGGAGGGGTCGTTCTCCCCATAGAGGCGGCCCTGACTGGTCAGTGTAATTCTCAATGCTTGGCGCGAAATAAAGCCTTGCTTGACCTTTGCTTTGTATCAGACTTATTCCTTTGATCGCGGACCCCAATAGTTGAGAAACCTTTAAAAAAAAATGCTTCTATTTAATCTTCATTTATGTCATCTCCAGTATTTTTCATTTCTTTGTATAAATCCAGGCTTTCTCTCTGCTATCATCATATTTCTAAAACGAGGATACCTTCCTTTTACAAAGGATTGCAAAAATTCTGTGGACTTCAACATTCCTGCATCTCAAAGCTAAGAATAAATGCAGGACTCTCAAGGGCACAGGCTGAGAAAAGAGCTCTAAGGGGTTGTGGGATCTTCCCCTCGCCCTTATCCTCTCCTCACAGCAGTCTAAGCCCTTTCAAGTTCTACCTTCTCTCAGGTGGAAGACAAAACTTTTCTTTTAATGAAACAGTGTTTTGTGCCTGCCTCAGGCTATCCATAAACAATGTTGTTGCAGAACCAACCCCTGTGATTCTTAATAATATAGCAAGATGTCCTCAGCAATAGCCAGGAAACTTTGGAAGAGACAAAGTTTATTACTTACAAATCCTGGAAAATACACAGCAGCCTGGGGCCATACAGTGAGGTCACGGTGGGGGTGAGGAGGAGTACCTGTCTTCATTGAGACTGAGAGTAGAGGCCCAGGGTTTTGCAGTTTCACTCTTTGTTGGTAACTTTAAAACTCGAGGGGAAATTAAGGCACAGGCAGAGAAAAAAGGAAAGGGGAGGGAGCAAGTTATCTAAATCAACTAAATCTCAGGCACCTTGGTGGCTCATGTGGTTGGCCATCTGCCTTTGGCTCAGGTCATGATCCCAGACTCCTGGGATTGTGTCCCACAGCAGGCTTCCTGCTCAGCGGGGCGTCTGCTTCTCCCTCTGCCCTTCACTCTGCTCATGCTCTACCTCTCTCTCTCTCCAATAAATAAAATCTTAAAAATAAATCAATCAATCAACTAGATCTCTAAAAGAAACAGAAAAATCAGACTGGGGCACCCTGACTCTTTATCTAGTCCTTTGGCTGATAATGTGTTTATTCAACGTAGCCTTTGAAGTGGATGCCTCAGCAATCAGTCTTCACTAGGGCGATCACATTACAAAAAAGGAAAACCAACTGCCAGGGGGTGTATGTATATATATATATATATATATATATATATATATATATATACACACACACACACACAGATAGTTTTAGAGAAATACTCCAGTAAGAATACTTACTGGAGGGGTGCCTGGGTGGCTCAGTGGATTAAAGCCTCTGCCTCTGCCTTCAGCTAAGGTCATGATCTCAGGGTCCTGGGATCAAGCCCCACAGCGGGGAGCCTGCTTCCCTCTCCCTCTCTGCTTGCCTCTCTGCCTATTTGTGATCTCTCTCTCTCTGTGTCAAATAAATAAGTAAAATTAAAAAAAAAAGAATACTTACTGGAATACTCCAGTAAGAATAATTTATAATCAATTCTATATTGTAAATAGGATTTTATAAGATACTTCTCTTGTCAGAAATATTTTTTCAAAATTCCTAGACTTACACACATATAGATTACTTTTCCTTATTACTGTCAGTTATTAGAACATTAGAATGCTACTTGTGTTATCGCTTGTATTTTTAAATTCTCATTAAATCACAATTTAAACTTTCTAGGCAAATGCTTTAAGTATTTGTGTTGAGATCTGGTTTAAAAAATGTAATTTAGAATAAACAATTACATTTAAAATTTCATTTACTTATCTTTTTCATTTACTTTATTGGCTAACAATAAATAAATATTCCTGTATAATGAATGATCATGATAAGGGATGTGGTAAACAAAAGCAAAAGAAAAAATTAAATTTCCTTTCTTCCTACAGCCCATTGACAAGTCTCTGAAACAGCTAGAATGACCACCACCTTATGGGAACTGAGTTGCCTAGATGTTGACACTTTGCTAAGGGCAGAAGGCAATCTTAGCCTGACCCTCCAGGGTCCTGTGAGTCTACTTTATTTTTTTTTTAATTTTTATTAACATATAATGTATTATTTGCCCCAGGGTACATGTCTGTGAATTGTCAGGCTTACACATTTCACAGCACTTACCATAGCACATACCCTCCCCAATGTCCACAACCCAGCCACCCCATCCCTACCCCCCTGCCTCCCAGCCACTCTTAGTTCTTTTAGTGACTCTAGAAGTCTCTTATGGTTTGTCTCCCTCCCCATCCCCTCCTGTTTCATTTCTCTCCCCCACCTCCCACAAACCCACGCCTTGCCTCTCAAATTCTCCATATCAAAGAGATCATGTGATAATTATCTTTCTCTTACTGACTTATTTCGTTTAGCATAATACCCTCCAGTTCCATCCATGTCGTTGCAAATGGCCAGATTTCATTTCTCTTGATGGCTGCATAGTATTCCATTGTATATATATACCACTTCTTCCTTATTCATTCACGTGTTGATGGGCATCTAGGGTCTTTCCATAGTTTGGCTATTGTGGACATTGCTGCTATAAACATTCGGGTGCACGTGCCCCTTCGGTTCATGACGTTTATATCTTTAGGGTAAATACCCAATAGTGCGATTGCTGGGTCATAGAGTAGCTCTATTTTCACCTTTTTGAGGAACCTCCATACTGTTTTCCAGAGTGGCTGTACCAGCTTTCATTCCCACAAACGGTGTAGGAGGGTTCCCCTTTCATGTGAGTCTACTTTAAATGTATTCTACTTTAAACAAATTTCTATTCCTTTCGAAGCTCCCTTTATCTCCACCCCCCACTGCCCACCACCCTTCCCAGTCTCCCAGATAAATGTTAGGAATCATCCTCCAAGTATATGCCCCACTCATATACATCTGAAGGGTCTTAATGACAGAATAGAAGGCACACTGAGGACAAAGCAGAAGCTGACAGGCTGCCACCTCCCCCCACTCCCTACTCCTGGGTTGGACATGTGTTAACATTCTTCCAGGAATCTTGCTACTATGTTAATGTTAATACCTTGCTAGAGGGGAAAAACAATCTTAACCTGACAAGGGCAAGGTCTCTGGAGGGAGGGAGGGAGGAAGGGAGGGAAGAAGGAAGGAAAGAAGGACTCTGTAAAAATGTTCTGCTCTGAACCAGTCCCTGGGGGAGGGGAATCAAAATGTGTGTATTACTAACTCATGAAAGAATTAAGTAAGAGATAAAACTTATGAAGCTAAGGGAAGGAAAGTTAATTTCTGAGAAAGGAAGCTAAAGCCGTGATAATTTATTCATTCCCTCACTCATTTCATTATAATATTTATCATAAGCCTACTGAGTGTACAGGTGTTGCACGGGGCACACAGGGAATAGCAGTGACAAAGCTATTGTATTTCAGCTCTCGTGGAGCCTACATGACAGTGGAAAAGCAGACTGTATCCTAACTGCACAACTACCAGCACTGAGACAGAGGGAGCAGAGGGTAGGTGCTGGGAAATATGCCTAAGGACTGTGCCAAGCATGAAGCCCATTATATTGGAAAGCCAGTTTCTTCTGTCACCTGGTTTCATAAGGCTCTTTTCTCCCTCTGTTTTCTACTTCCTGCTCCTCATCCTTACTGACCAGCTGATCACGTTGCTTCCTATGGCATAAATGTCTACCAGTCTTATGGTCCCTCTGCCCAGTACATTCAAGAGTTTGATGTAGATGAGTTGTTCTATGTGGACCTGGAAAAGAAGAAGGAAACGGTCTGGCGGCTGCCTGTGTTTAGCACATTTGCAAATTTTGACCCACAAGGTGCCCTGAGAAACTTGGCGATAGCAAAACAAAACTTGAACATCCTGGTCAAACTCTACAACTCTACCACTGCTACCAATGGTATGTGTCCACCACGCAGCCTCTCTTTACTGAATCTATCCCTGCATACCAGGTCTCATTCTCTTTTTCCCTAGTGATAGATACCCTTCACTGCTTTCCAAGGATCTTTCCCCAGATCTTCTCATTGTAATTACTGAACACTCATCCTCTGCCACCTCAAAACTGAAATATTGCCACGTAATACAAGGATCCTTACTACCATAATATGGTCCTGTGGAGTTCAGTTTTAAGTAATTAATTCAAACCGAAAGTTAGCTTAGATTAAGTACATTTTGGAGTTAAGATTTAATAGTGTGTAGTATGTTAAGATTAAGTGCTCTAAGATATGGGGCAACATATTAAAGTCAAGCTAAATCTTGGTCTAAGGAGCTTTTAGGACCTGTTGTGAGGACTGCTGTTCCTCCATGACAGGCTTCATTTTAAGCCAGAAAAAGACAGGCCTAGGGTACGAGCATGAAACTATTCCTGGAATTTAGATTCTTCCACTTCCCTGTGTGATGCCTAGCCCCTGAGTTGCTCAAATGCACCAATGAAATGCATAGATTTAGATAATTGCCATATAAAGAATAAGGAACTCGCCTACGTGTGTAGTGACGTATGTGCTTGTTTACTCGAGTGCATAAAAATGAAGGGGCGAGGCGGTGCTTCTCGCCTTAGCACTGTGCTGTGTCACAAGTGCCGGTGGGAGGCCCAGCTAGCTGAAAATAAATCCTCTTGCTGTTGCATCCAGCCTGCCTTTTGTGAGTTGTTTTGGGGAGGGTCTCCATCCAGACACAATAGTCCTTGGACCCCTCAAGAAGTCCTATAGATCTGCCACTTTAATAAGCACG
>JAQQSY010001755.1:0-14141 GCA_028646535.1 Procyon lotor
GGCAGAGAGGCAGGCAGAGAGAGAGGGGGAAGCAGGCTCCCTGCTGAGCAGAGAGCCCGATGTGGGGCTCGATCCCAGGACCCTGAGATCATGAGGTGAGCTGAAGGCAGAGGCTTTAACCCACTGAGCCACCCAGGCGCCCCTCTTTTCCTTTCTCATTGTAAAGATATTTGGAATTCTGCAGACTTGTGCAGTGATGAGAGAGGTTCTGGCTTTCTAGAAAGCACTGCCGGGAATCACTCAGAACTATTCTGGGGTTTTCTCCCACACCAGGCCATCCAGGAAGACCCTGTGCACATTTGCCCGGAGCATAGTTGACATCAGATGTCCACGGTGTCTCTGGAACACATGCTTGGCCAGTTTAGGGACATTTTAAAGAATGTAGGCTCCCCAGGCAATGACTCACCCTCCTGCTATCTATCATCCAACTTCAGCTTAGGACTGACTCATTTCCCAGGACCTCAGGACCCCTGAGCTGAAGGCAGACGGTTCACCTACTGAGCCACCCAGATGTCCTGGGGAGGAGGATTATAATGAGACCTTATTTTTTCCAACAAAATGCAAACTATGTAAGGGATAGAAATTTGTGCAAAGAAATTTTGTATTCACTGTGCTAAACTTCTGGTATCTGCATACACAGCTGAAAAGAGTCTTTCAGGATACCTTCTGAAAGGTGATTCAGAAGGTATCTTCTGAAAGATTCATGAAAAGAAAATGATTCCTTTTCTGAATGCAAGGGTGGGCAATAAAGAAAGCTGCAAGATTGGCTACTGCCTAGCAATTCATCATGGCCCCACATTTTCACCAACTATACCACTGTCAGGGAAAACAATGTAATGTGTCCCCTATACTCACCATTGCCCTCATGGGGTAATGCTGGTGAATTTAAAATGGTAAATTCATTCTTAATGATTTTTATTTTAATACTGAAAAGAGCTTCACTTTGAGAGATAAATAACTATACAATGAAAACGAAAAAAAATCCAGATAATCCTTTCCTCCAAAGTCCACGAACAAGGACACCAAATGGTTTATCCCACTGTCTTACTTATTAATCTCCAAGTAGAATCTAAGGATAAAATTAAAAACAGTTCTAAATAACAAATTTGATATTAAAGATGCAGGTTTGTTTTTTTTTTTTAAATCAAAGAAGTTGGACTAGAACTGACTCTAGGGGCTCCTCCACCTCCTAATTGCTAAACGTGAAACCAATATTTTTTATTTTAACATTCTCCATGATCTGGCCTCCAACAATCATTAAGATCGTCATGTTCCAAATTCTTGCCTTTAATAGTTAACGTGGATACTTTTGCCCACTTCTCTCAAATTTAAGATTCTTAGTCCTTGGAGGAATGTAAACACCACAAATTCTCTCTTCAAAAGAGGCTTTAGCTCTGGAACTCCTTTGCTCTAGTCTAATAAAGACCTATTTTCTAAAACCTCTAAGTATAAAGCCACTCCCTCTATGTTTAAAGACAGGCTTCTTTCAGGTGCTGTTTTATTCCATTTACCTACTAGGAATCTGCAGAGGTTTGGGGGCAGCAAATTGCACTTAGAGGCTTGGCGCTGTGGGCGTGAAGAGCGGGGCTAGTCCAGACTCACCCGTTGGTCAGCATTAAACACTTGTTTGTGGGACTTTCTGATCTGTACCAGGTTGTAGACCTGCCTTCCAGGTAATGTTTCAAGGCACACAGTTGACATCAGATTCACAGTGATGATTTAATGTTTGGGAAAAATGGCAGCATGGGAAACAATCTGGACCACACGAACCTTTCTGGTCTAAAGCTCAAGGAAATGGATATTTGGGTTTTTTTCCTTTCCTCTCATCTCCTCTCCTCTCCTCTCCTTTCCTTTCTTCTTTCCTTTTTTCTTTTCTCCTTTCTTTCTCTTTTCTCCCTTCCTTCCTTCCTTCCTTCCTTCCTTCCTTCCTTCCTTCCTTCCTTCCTTCCTTCCTTCCTTCTTTCCTTCCCTCCCTCCTTCCTTCCTTCCTTCCTTTTTTTTTTTTTGGCCTAAATTATTTTCAAATCTCCAAACTGTTCATCCATCTGTTCTTTCTTTCTTTTTCCCTTCCCTTCCTTCCTTCTTCTTTCCTTTCTTTCCAGGAAGGGGGTGGGGAGGTCTATATTCTTCGAAAATCCCAGAGTTTGGCTGTAAAAATCACATTATTTCATGTTCATCCAGAACTTCAGTGCCTTGTTGCCCGAAGTACTGGCATGTTCAGCACTACAACTAAATATTCACATTTTATGGTGTCTCTCACAGTGGATTTCTACCCAGGAAGTTTTGTTTCAGCTTTATGCATTTGAGGAAATGCTGCTTCTTTTTTTTTTTTAAAGTCCATTTATTTTATTTATTTGTCAGAGAAACAGAGAGTGAGAGACAGGCAGAGAAAGATGAAGTCTCCCCGCTGAGCAAGGAGCCCAATGCGGGACTCAATCCCAGGACCTTGGGATCGTGACCTGAGCAGAAGGCAGATGCTTAACCTACTGAGCCACCCAGGCATCCCGGTTTTTTTCAAGATTTTTAAAATTTATTTGAGAGAGAGAGAGAGAGAGAGAGAGCGAGCGCACAAAGTGGTGGGGGAGCAGCAGAGGAAAAGGAAGAAGCAGCTTTCCTGCTGACCAGGGAGCCTGACATAGGACTGGATTGTAGAACCGTGAGAGGATGGCTGGAGCCAAAGGCAGACACTTAACCCACTGCACTACCCAGGCCCCCCTAAGGAAATGCTTCTAAAGCAGAAATTAGAGGTAAATTCTGGAGCTAATATAGTTAAAATCTGCAATGATATCCTAGAAATTACAAAATTTATATACATGAAATCAATGTAAAACTGTGGGATTAGAAGCCATCCAGCTCACAGATCATGGTAGGAGATGAAAGCTAGCATAGCCTTGTATGTAGATAAACTCTACTTCCAAATCACAAGAATAACTTACAAATATGGCATCCAGCCTCTTCATGCCCCTAAGGACAGGTGTGGTGCCACAGGTATGCAAGAAAGATTAGGTGTGGAGTTAACAAAAGAAGAATAGAAGAACAGAAGACTGGAGAATGCAGAAGGATAATGAACAAAAATGAAATTTTACTCATAAAGGGCTGGAAGAAGTTGCATTTAAAAAAATCCCAAATCTATGTAGTCTATCGTCTCTTCCTGTAAGTCAACCAAGAAAGTTTTAACATGGGGATAACCAGATCTTTGTGTAAGTTCCTCCTTTTAAAAAGTACCGTGGTAGTATTCATAGTCTCTTTGATTATAATCGAATTAGATATCCAGGATCATTATTATTATCTAGACTTGGACCATTTTTCATATTAGCTAGAACCTCATCCCCAAACTCAAAAGTACAATTGTTGCTACTGTTTTTTTTTTTTTTTAATGATTTTATTTATTTATTTAACAGAGAGAGATCACAAGTAAGCAGAGAGGCAGGAAGAGAGAGAGGGGGAAGCAGGCTCCCCGCTGAGCAGAGAGCTTGATGCGGGGCTCGATCCTAGGACCCTGAGATCATGGCCTGATCCAAAGGCAGAGCCTTTAACCCACTGAGCCACCCAGGCACCCCTAATTGTTGCTACTTGTAGGCAGCTCTGTTGCAAATAACAAAACAAGCAAAGGTGAGGGTGGCATTTTCAATGTCAAGAAGAGATTATGTGGATTCCATTTTAATTTGCCTAACTCTGTCTTTTGATCACAGGTAATTGTGAATTGGCTCTAGTTCAAAGACGGACAGACAGTGATTTTCAACTCATGCAGTCTTTACAAGATTCACAATAGTAGGCCCTGCTTATTCGGGCCTTTTCTCCTCAGCACAATAAATGTGTGCTAAGCAGAGTTGAAACTTGTCCTGAAAAACTCATGGCCTCAGGGGTTCCATTGAGAAATGCTGTGTGGGCAAACAAAGCTCTCTCTTTGCAGCTTTACAAATGATAGGTTTTCACTTTATAAGATGTTTTCACTGCATTCTTAAAGCATCTGCTGATGCAAAACAGCATGGGCCAGCAATCCCAGTTTAGCATTGTGTGTGAAAACAAATGTCTATTCATGGGAGGTTCACTCTCTCTCCTGGTTAGCTGCCTTCTTTGAGGCTGCTGGAGGAACAAGATGCAGAGTAAGGGGGTGAAATGGAGATGCTAGCCTTAAGGAGTGTGCCTCCACTTTCCTCCAAGCACCCCCCCCCCCCATTACTGGCCTGACTAGGAATAGATAGGATAGCTTCTCCCAAACACTACACAAAACTTCCAGGGAAGAGAGGGGATGATGAGAGTCACCCTGGGAGTTCAAAGATAGGAAATATATGTACGGAAGATAAACAAGGAACCTCCGGATGGATTTTGCAGAGCTGAGCATGAGTCTAGTCTCAGAACCGAGCATCCAGCTGCTATCACTGAATCTGTCCCCCAGCCAATTTGTTTGGTGAGCTTCCCTAATTTTTAGAACCCTGACATGGTCCAGAAGTCTTATGTTTTTTGTTCTACTCTCCAGGGAGGATTACTTGACTAATCATTCAGTATGGTTTTCCCAAAAGGAGAAATGGCTAGGCTGTATAAGATGTCACAAACTAAAATAGAATTATGCCTATGTATACATTCTAATGGGTTGTATCTTTCTACAACATCTTCCCCATGGAAACAGCCCATGTCCTTTATTACATTTGGCATTACGGGTGAGGTCTGCAAAGGACTCTTTGGGAGGCCAGTTTACTTTCTGCTTTCTTGTTGCTATGTGATTCCTCTAGTCGACTAATACCCTTTCAAGTACTGTTTTTTCCCCCTCTAGGCTAGACGTCTCCAAAAATTAAGAATACTGTGCCTTATGCAATGGAAGCCTTAAAAATACACTACTGCAAACAATAAGGTGATTTTTATTTTGCAATATTAAGTGAAAAAAAGTTCGTAGCCTAGAAGGCAGTAAAAACATGAACAAAGATTCTGCCTTTCCTTCTCTTTCCAAGCCATTCCATCAAGATGCTGTCAGTTTGAACAAGGATAGCCAAATCTTGATTATCCTTAGCAATCAAGGTCATGGACAATTAACACTCACAGATCATGGAGTCATATAATGTTTGAGCTAGTAAGGAAGTCAGGGAACACTTAGTCCAATTCATTTGTTTTACAGGTGAGGTAATCGAGTCAGAGAAGTTAAGTGCCTTTCAAATCCACATACCTAATAAGGGTCAGAGCTAGAACTGAGTTTCTGACTCACAGTTCCCTTCTCTCTTTATATTCTTTCTCATGGATTATTTCTACAGGCTTTATTCTTTTTATTTATCTCTTTTGACATATCACCTTGACCTCTTTTCCCAAAATGAAAGTTCTTAGGGACATAAGTGCTGAATAAACCGTAACTCACCCTTTTGAGGTGATATCACCTTTCACTACTTTGCTCCTGTTTACCCTCAGTTTGGAGCATCATCCTGTAAGTGATAAAGTGAGAAACAGGCCCTGGAGGATATAGAAAGCATGGGGTACTGGTGATTCGCAAGTGGAATATGCAGAACATAAATAATCCCATTTCAGCAATTACAGGAGTGATCCAATACCTTGACGGCAGGAGCCGGCAGGACACCAGAAGCATGGATGGAATAAAAATGGAGACGATGCAGACTCCAGGCCCTTCAGTGCTAAGCGCTATAGAACCTTTGTAATTAGGATAGTTCCTTGTCCCTGGCTTCATTTTTCTATTTCTGTGAAAAGTTCTATCAGTAGAAGAAAAGTGAATAGAGGAATAAAGGAAGGGATAATTACAACAATGCTAGTGGTATATCTATCACATGTGGTTCAAGGAGATCATTGAAGAGAGAAGTGGGATTATGGGAATTGGGATATATGGCCCCTAGCTCTGTGAAGAGCCGTGTGAACTAGAGAGGGAAGAAAACCCCCTCAATCTAAGTTTCCCATAAGATGAAGAGACTGAACAATTAGTTTCCTAAAGTGTCTTCTAAATAACATGAGTTCTCCTGGGTGTTAATTAATTGAATGTGCACACACATGATATATATACACACATGATCAAGTAAGTTTGAGAAACTTTGGGTTATAAAACGTCAAACCAACTTTATCACTAGGAAAATCCAGAGCCTTCAATATGCTAATAAGCATGTACATCTCCAAAGTAAGGGGGATGGCATACAGCCCTAGGAAATTATCATTTACAGACTACCTGTGGGACTAGTGATCCACAGGGCACATATTCAGAACACTGGCCTAGAAGATAGCTAGTGCTTCTTCTAGCTCTTAAATTCTTAAATATGATTCTGTGGAATATAGGTTAAAGGATCTGAATTTCGCTTCAAAAAAGTTGCCCAGTTCACATGCATTGCTCTTTTTAGGGCCGGCACTCAACTGTTACTATAAACCTGTAATGACAGATACTTTATAGCTGGTAAGCCTAAAATATGCATTCTCACACTATAAAATTATTTTTTTTAAAGATTTTATTTATTTATTTGACAGAGAGAGGGGGATCACAAGTAGGCAGAGAGGCAGGCAGAGAGAGAGGGGGAAGCAGGCTCCCTGCTGAGCAGAGAGCCCGATGCGGGGCTCGATCCCAGGACCCTGACTGAGATCATGACCTGAGCGGAAGGCAAAGAGGCTTTAACCCACTGAGCCACCCAGGCGCCCCCACACTATAAAATTATTGATCAAACAGTGAGTGTAATCCTGAGATGCCTACTTATCATAAGAACTTGAGATGATTTTGTATCTATTTGTCAGAAATTCATAGTGCTGGCCTGAGGGGAAAGAGAAAAAAAGTTGAGCTCTATTTTCTTGCTCAGATTATTTCTTAAAATATGTTCATGTTCTTGACATCATAAAGATCCTCAGAAAAGATTATCATCTCTTGAGAGAACATAGTGATAGGTATCCAACTCTGATTTTAAAAATATATGTAGCATGTAATGAGCTTAGAAAGTCATATGTTTCACTGCAAATTGTCCCTAAAATTATCAGTTAGCTTAGTCCTAAGCATGTAAAATATTTACAATGAAAAACCCAGATGTCTTTAATTTTCAATGGAAAAAAAATTGTTTTCCTGACCTTCCACAATCTAATTTGTTACATATCATTAAAGATCTCTTTATCCTGGAAATTTTTGGCATCTCTGCTTATTATGAAATAGCCCAGGAATACAGAAAAAGCATTTCTTACTACAGAGCCTACTTTTCAGACTACAGACCAAAAAGTGACATGTGTACACATACACAGGGAGAAGAGAACACTAATAGTCAAGGGCATCAGTTCAAACTTAAAACCAATCAGCTTTGTCATAATCAAGTTCAAAAGTATCATAACTGTGGGCTCCATAGCTCTGCACTCTGTCCTCTTTGACTCACCTAGCACACATAACATGAGTTATGTTCTAGCTCTGATTACATAAATCTATGTACACAGAGTTATCTTCTAGCTCTGATTACATAAATCTATTATTTGAAAACTTCTGAAAGATCCCTTTAATCTACAAAATTAAGTACAGATTCCTCTACCCACCATTCATCCTAATAATATGTATATGCTTTCTAGACTAATTCTCACAACTTCCTTATACATGTCACATATTCTAGCCAGACTGTTCTATTTGACACTGCAAGGTACTTTTGGTACCTTTTTTTAAGCCAGTCCCTCCTGCTGGATGGTCTGCTCTGTTCTTTCTTCAGTTTCCACTGCCATATCCTACTGGTCAAAATCATACTCATCATTTAAGACTGAACCAATACTTCCTCCCTACCTTAAACGCTTTTATGAAACATTTATGATCTGCCATGTTTCTATATAATACCTAGGAAAAAGACCATGATATATATCATGGCTTTATCTCAGGCACTTGGTAAATAATATTTTCAGAAATAAATGAATTTAAAAAAAAGAAACAAATGAATTTTGAGAGTTGTGTATCAAATAAAGGACATACATGAACACTTTAAGAAATCTGGATATGTAAAAAAAAAATCACCTTAAGTTAGACAGTAGCAAATCGCATTCATAAGGATTTAGAATGACATCCTTTTAAGGAGTTTATTCAGTATATCTCAAAAAAAGACACATTTTTAAAAAATACTAAGTGATACCTTTCCTTAAAGGCCCTCAATGAACAGGTGAGAGAAACATAAAAATACACTTCCACATATTTTGAGGTTAAATGAAAATTTCTATCCCTACCCTAAATACAGTAAGTTTTGCTTGTGTGTCCCTAACCTCTTTATAACTACCATCTAATCATACATAGAACCAATCATTTTACCAGGAAGAACACTAATATGAGACAAAGAGTCCCATCCTCTGATCTAGGGTCAGCCTTTTATATCATCACAAGAGCTAAGGGCCAGCTAGTCCTTCCTTTCTTCTGATCAGGTAGATTCTTGAGTATGCCTTCTTACTCGAACATAGCACATTTGTTTACTCCAACCTAAAATAACTGTCTTCCTTGCCTTATCTCTGTATCTCTTAAACTTCTACTCCCTGCCTTTACATCCAAGTTCAGGGTGATTCTCCTTCCCAGGACCTATACCGGACCAGAATAAGAGCTCTCAGAAGAGGCTCAACCAGCAGATATTTTGATAAGATTGTGGTATCTAGGGCAAGTGTTTTCCCATTTTTCAAGGAATACTGTTTATATTTCTCTGAATTTGATTTCCCTTAGAATCTATTTTTAAATAACGGTACTATATAGGAACTCTAGAAAGAGTGTAGAAATCAATAAGAAGCTAATATGTCTAGATGGAAGAAAGGGAGGCTAGGAGAGAGGGAAGGAAGGAAGAAAGGAAGGAAGAAATCACATAGACAACACAGATATCAAAAGTAGGTAACAAGGTATCCACATGATTCCCCAACTACGATAAGGATAAGCCAACAACAGTAAAACAAAACAAAACAAAACAACCTGGCAATGTTTATGTAGGAGACAGCACAGAGGAAAAATGGGATATTTGAAACACCACAGAAGAGAAGAATCCCAAAATATCCAAAAGGTATTTCAAAGCTGAAACTGAGAAGTGTTTGGCCAATCTAATAATAGGTGAGCACAAGGGGCTCATGGTAAATTCTTATGAAAGAGAGCAGGCTGGCCCCTGTGGACATTCAAAACTAAGCAGCTAGGACTCCCCCCAGGACAGTGCCCCACACTGGAAAGACACTACTGGGAATGGAATCAAAATTGAGCAGGAAAAGGGAAACAAAGGTGAAGGAAAGAGAAGGTCACAGAAGAACATGGAGGAGGGCAATAAGTATAATCAGGAAATTTCAGAAAGCAAGTTGCTATCTTTATTTTTTTTTAATTAGGCATCTGTCAATATATGTTTATTGGCCTTCTTAACTGCAAGTCTATCCTTTGTATATTTTTTTCTTCTTTTCCTCATACCTCAGAGGATGAAAAATCCCTTCATTTCCTCATGTTCCCTTTGTTTCTCACTAATCTCTCTTTAGCATCTTCAATTTTTCTCTTCTCATGGATTTTTTTTCCTATTGGTTTTCAAACATAATCAGATTGCAACTATCTTGGAAAAAAAAAAAAGATTTTATTCAACTCCACTGCTCACATCAACTCCTCCCTCGTTCTCTTTATCGCTACACTTGTCAGATAAGGGTTTCACACCTGCTACTATAACATCCTTTAACCAACCATATCAGCAATATTACTAAGCCCTAATTTTACTAACTTGCCTTATGTCATTTTAAATCTTGTTACCATCTCTTTTTCAGTCACAATTTTCTCTTAACTCCAAAGGCACCATCCCATTTCTCAATTTAAATCTAGGATTAACTTCTTTCTCAAGCTTTTTTCTTTCTTTCTTTCTTTCTTTCTTTCTTTCTTTCTTTCTTTCTTTCTTTCTTTCTTTCTTTCTTTCTTTCTTTCTTTCTTTCTTCATCTTTAGCCAGAAAGTATGGATTTTCAGCAATTTCTGTTTTGGGGCCTTTGTTCTTTTTCTTCACTTGTTCCTTTGGAAAGCTTATCCATCCCAAATATTTTAGCTATTGCCTCCATGTAAATAACTCCCAAATCAGTTTCACCAGTAAAGATGTCTCAGTTAAAAACCAGTTTTTCATTTGTACTTTTGCCATATTCTTTAATAGCACATAAAAACCAATAGAAGATGGAGCTCTGTAAAGTTAGAAAAAAAACTACGTTGATGCTCCTTCTAAAAGATCAGGAAAACAAATTTCACGTAAAAATGAATAACATAAAAATATTGAAGTCAACTCCCATGCAAAGTTATTGAAGAAGAAAAAAGAGAAAGAAAGTGAATGACTACTACAGAGAAAGAAAATATACCTAAAAGACATAGACAGAGAACAGTTTAAAACTGTAACACTCCATTTAACTAGTTAAAGCTATCTATTTAACTAGGCTAAAGCATATTAAGAAAATAGTACAACACACACAGGAAAGCATAAATGAGAATTAGGAAAACTCAGAAATGAAATAATTACATCAGAAGGGAATTAGAATTATAAGAAAAATTATATCAGAAATAAAACTAAATCAGAAGGAATATAAACTTACGATGACAAGAGATAAGATCTTACTATAAAGGCAAGGTAAAAAGAGAGAACTTTTAAAATGAAAAAGGGAAAAAGGAAGGAGGAAAGAAAGAAAAGAGATCCAAGAGAAAGTGATAAATATTGAAGACAGGCAAAGAAAATCCAACATGTGGATGGGTTTCTGAAGAAAATCACAAGAAGAAAATGAAAAAAAAAAAAATACTAAAACAATGTATTTTTTTAAAAGTTCCTGAAACTAAAGGAAACTATGGAAGCTTCCTATTAAAAGAACATAACCCATATTAGACAATACTAATCTTCAGAATGACCAAGATATATTCTAGTGAGATTATTGCACTTTATGTCTAAAAACAATCCACTTAGCATTGAAGAAAAAAGTCAGTAACTTATATGAGAAAGAAAACTAGATTATCATCAGAATTCTTCAAGAGAAGCACATTTAAATACTCAAGGACAGAAAATGTGAGCTGAGGATTTCATATCCAGCAAAACTGACTTTCAAATATAAAGGCCACACATACACAAAATTGTCATCGACATGCAAAAACTCATGGAACAGACTTGAACTTCTAGGCATGATGAAATAAACTAATCAGTCCTTCTAGTTTAAATGATAAAACCAAACAAAATATATAAGAACTATTTTCAGACACTGATCAACAAATAGCATACCTCTGTGATCCCTAAGATAAGGGAATCTCACAAAGTGAGACCCAGAATTGACCTGATCCTTACATAGGGGCATTTGTCAATTCCCTAATACAGTTCAGTGAATTGGAGTCCAGCAGAGCACTGTGGTCCTGCGGAGATTAGGAGGCCTGGATCAGAGTTCAAAGTAGGCGAATTGGATAGAATCTGCAGGGCAGAACACCAGAGAAAAGAGAGGCACAAAGAAGGTATCCAGAATTCTGTGAGAATGTGTGTGTGTATGGGGGTGGGGTGGGGTTGTGCATGCGGGGGATGGGTCCCTGTTGAGTTCTTGGCAAAGGGCTAGACTGTGCCTGAGCAGAGAGAGACTATAGGAGCTTTGCCCAGAAAAGTATACCAGAATACACCATATACTGAGTCCTAAAATGAGTCTTAATACATTCTCTGATCACAAAAATTTAAATTAGGAATAAATAAAAATAAGGTATTTAGAAAATGTTCAAATGTCTGGAAATTAAATAACACACTATCTACCATGGGTCAAAGCAGGATTCACAAGGGACATTTGAAATTATTTCAAACTTAATGAAAATGGAAAATATGATTTATGAGACAAAGCTAACACGGTGTGTAGGAAAAAAAACTGCTTTAAATATTTGTATTAGAAAAGAAAGTTTAAAATCAATAATCTCCATGTCCACTTTTAAGATTTCTAGCTTAGAAAGACAGAAAGTAAATTTAAAGATCAAAATATAACCAAAATAAGAAAGAAATAATAGAGAAAACTTGATGAAATGGAAAACAATGGAGAAATTTAGCAAAACCCAAAGTGGATTACTTTAAAATATTAATAAAATTTATTTATTTATTTATTTATTTATTTATTTAATTTATTAATAAAATCTTAATCTAAGATTAAGATTGATATTTTAAAAATATCAATAGTCTTGTCTACTCAAGAAATCAAATTCACAGAGTTCTCCATCAAAATCCAGGTCCAGATTATTCCACTGGTGAATTTGATCAAACATTTAAGTATTATGCAAACTCTTCCAGAAAATAGAGGATGAGGGGGATGCATACTAACTCATTTTATGAAAGTAGGAAAACCCACATACCAAAACCTGAAAGGATTATTATAAAAAACGGAAATGTACAAAACAATGTTTCTCATAAAAGTCACTGCAAAATTTTCCTGAAAAATTAGTAAATAGAATTTAGCTATATGTAAATGGGACAATCTATCATGACCAAATGAGCTCTGTTTCAAGAATTCCAAAAAAATCAGTTAAAGTAATTAAACATTAAGGTGATTTGTCATATTATCAAAGTACAAAATAATGTCCTTAACAGTTACAGAGGAAAAAATGTAACCAAATTCAATGCTTATTTATGAAAAATATTTCAGCAAAGTAGGAATAGATGGAAACTTCCTCTATCCTTATAAATCTACAAAGCCAACAGCTTATGCCATACTTGATGAAATACCACATTCACCTAAAATAAAGAACAAAAACAAGAATATCTACTTGCCCCATTATCATGCCACATTATACTCTGAAGGTTCTAACCAATGCGATAGGGCAAGTTTTAAACACTGTTTGCAGATAACATCATTGTCACCATAAATAACACTAAGAAATCTACCAAATTACACAGACCTGTATCCCTGGGGCAAATGATACATTATATGTTAATTTAAAAAAATTGATAAAAAAGAAACTACCAAAATAAGTTTAGATTTAATAACTTAATATAGCAAGACTGCATGATACAAGGTCAATATATACAAATCAATGACATGTCTCCAGCATGTAAATCTGAAAAATTCAACTTAAAACACAATATCACTTAAAATAATATTTATAAAGATAATCAAGAATAAATTTGTCAAAATATATCTAAGTTGTCTACATGTAAAACTACAACATAATACTGTGAAAAAATTAAAGAATATCTAAATTAAAGGACAGATATGTCATATCATTAATTAAAAGACCTGGAAGTAGGATTTCCTTTCCCTCGGAGGAGGGGCAAGATGGCGGAGAGGTAGGGCACCCTGTTGCAACCTGTCCCCAAAAGTGAGCTGGATATCTGCCAGACCACGCTGAACACCCATGAAATCAGCCGGAGGAGCAAGACTTTTCACTTCTGGATCTCTACAGGAGCAGAAGACAGCAGAAGAGAGGTAAAGCAAAGTGGGAACACTCGAAATGGTAATGGAGGATAAACAAAAGGGGGAGGGAGCCACCAGAAGCAGAGCAAGGACAGTAATACCCCAAAGGAAAGCGCTGGGTGGTTGCCGAGGGAGGGCAATAACTTAGAGCCCGGTTAAAAACACTTAAAAAGAGCATAAGGTTCTGAGGAGCAGCAAGTGGAAGGGGGTGGGTGTAAGCACAAGCCTGGACCCACACCCCCAGGAAGGACACCGCTAGCTGCAAAGAGAGACCAGTGGGGGGCAGGGACCGGCTCCCCGCACCATTTTGTGGGCCAGGTGCTCGGGCTCCTGAAAGCACCCTGGAGAGTCTGCTGTGGTCCCGGAGCCCACACCACAGCTTTTCTCTGTGTACAGCACTCTCTAGACGGTGCACCACCAAAGGCAAGAACTGCGCTGCCTGCGGGTGCAGTAATATCGGCAAGAATCTGGCCACACCCCGCCGCGGCATAGAGCCCCTAGTGCAGGGGAGCACGCTTAGTCACACAGAGCTGCCAAACTGCTGAGTGCATGCTGCCCGGAAAAGGTGGCTGCACTGGGAGATTTGCGAAGGGGAGTGTTCCTTCTGGTCCACCCAGAGGGGAGAAGACTGCGGCTTCTCTGCGACAGGGAGGTCTGGGTATGGACAGACAGATCCCCCGCTCAGACTCTCTGAAAAGGAGAAAAAGCTACAAAGGGCCAAAAGCCTTCAGAGAGCTAGAGACTGAGAAACCGGGTTCCACAGAGCTCTGCCCCTTGACTGGGGGGCAGGGCGACTCAACCCAAGCAAGATTGACTGGAAAAC
>JAQQSY010001756.1:0-14141 GCA_028646535.1 Procyon lotor
GGCGCCTGGGTGGCTCAGTCGTTAAGCAGCTGCCTTCGGCCCAGGTCAGATCCCAGGGGTCTGGGATCGAGCCCCGCATCGGGCTCTCTGCTCTGCAGGAAGCCTGCTTCTCCCGCTACCATTCCCTCTGCTTGTGTCCCCTCTCTCGCTGTGTTTCTCGCTGTCAAATAAATAAAAAATCTTTAAAAAAAAAAAAAAAAAAAGAAATCCCCTCAGTTAAATATCCAATTTCATCAATTTCATGGCACCCAAGCCCCACATTCTAGAAAACACTAGAATACAAATACAATTCAGCCAAGTTCTCTGCCACTTTATAACGAGGACGGCCTTTTCTCCACTGTCCCTCCTTCCCATGTGAGGCCTCATCAGAATGGCCTTTACTGTCCCATTTCTATCAACAATCTGTGCTTGATCATTTATGTATTCTCTAAAAAGATGGACATTTTCAGAGTCCCTGGGTGGCTCAATCAGTAAAGTGTCTGACTCCTGATTTGGGCTCAGGTCATGACCTCAGGATCCTGGAATCAAGCCCCACATCGGGCTCCTCGCTCAGTGCAGAGCCTGCTTAAGATTCTCTCCCTCTCTCTGAAATAGTTTTTTAAAAGACTGTATTTATTTATCTGAGAGAGCGAGTGAGCACCAGCAGGAGGGAAGAGCAGAGGGAGAGGGAGAAGCAGACTCCCCGCTGAGTAGGAACCCTGACATGGGGCTCAATCTCAGGACCCCGAGACGGTGACCTGAGCCAAAGGCACATACATACTTAACCGACTGAGCCACCCAGGCACCCCTCAAATAAATAAATAAATCTAAAAAAAAAAAAGATGGATGTTTTCTCTTGGCACTCTCCTCCTTCCTTCCAGAGCTCTGTCCAGAACCTCTCCACAGAGTCCCTGGAGCGTATGCACTTCAGAACCCTTCTATTTGCAAAGCCACTTGCATGTTTTCAGGTCTCTGTTCTGAGGGCACCCACTTCTGGGAGAGTCATCTGCTCTCCTGAGCTCACCAACAAAGGCTTATTTCTTCCAGAAACAACAGCGCAGACGCACCTAGAAATCTTGTTTTACCAGCTACCAGAACACCCTGGAGCCCGAACTGACACCTGAGATTAACCATCACATACTCTATGCCATGCTGGTCCCTTTAAATAAAAGAACAGTCTGGTTGGAGAAAAGGAAGCATAAATCACAGATAAGTGACCACGCTAGACTTCTAACAGCATTGCATCCACCAGGCACATTGCCTAGAAATGCACCGGTGAAGGGCTTTGGGGGTGACAATTCTGCCTGGGACTGAATGCACTGAGGAAGGTGCATCATGGCAAGACCTCTGAGCTAAGCCCAAGGACTTGTAGGCAGAGATAGAGAAAGACAAGCCCTGTGGGAGAGGGAGTGATGAAGACACCAAGCAAGGAAGAAGGTGGCTGGCAAGAGGAGCCGTGGGTCGAGAACACAGCAGGGTCGAGAACTCCCTGCTGGGAGGAGGGAGTGGGCTGGGAGAGGTGGCCAGAAAGGTGCCCAAGCCTAACTGTGGAGGGCCCAGGCATGAAGTTAATTTGGATTTTTACCCAGAAGGCTAGGGGGTTCCCAACATCTTTTTAACATAAGAATCTTTTTTTTTTTTTTTAACAGACTTCATTTTTTAGAACGGTTTTGGGTTCGGAGCAAGACACAAAGATTTCCATATGCCCCCTGCTCACAACTACACACTCATAGCCCCCTTATTATCTAATTCCCACAGCAGAGTAGTACATTTCGTTACAATGGATGCATGTCAGCCTATCATTATCACTTAAAGTCCATAGCTCACGTTAGGTTTCACTCTTGTGTACATTCTATGGGTTTGATAGAAGTACAATGACATGTACCCAGTACTATGATATCAAACAATAGTTTCATCACCCTAAACTCCTCTGTGCTCTACCTACTCATCAGCCCCTCCTGGAAACCACCCATCTTTTTACCGTCTCCATGGTTTTGCCTTTTCGGAAATGTCATATAGCTGGGTTATGCATTACGTTGCCTTTTTAGATTAGCTGCTTTCACTTGGTAACATGGCTGTAAGGTTCCTCCATGTCTTTTCTTGGCTAGATAATCAATTCTTTTAATCACTGAGTAATATTCCATTGTCCTTTTTTAATGTCAAAATATTCTGAAGATCCCACTGACATAAGAAAATCCACATCTTTAGAACCCATAGATACAAAAACTATGATGAACCCAACAAGGCTTTGTTTGTATTATTAGCTATATTGGCCTCAAATAAATTACTCACGTCTCATAGTCTTCATTCTAAATAAAGATCAAGATGGCAGTGTTTAAGGAGTGTGTGCATGGACTCACAGATCCCAGGATTGGTGGCATAAAGTTGGGGATGCTGCAGGTATTGGATGGCTATCTAAGGATCTTTGGTAGGGCACAGGACTAGTGAGATTTGCACTTTTACAAGATTATTCCAGCTAGTTGCATTGTAGGATGGACTTCAGGAGTCTCCTCCTGAGACAAGACTCCAACAAGATTGTGGCTACACGTGGTAGGCACAGTTGCACCGGGTTCACAGAGAAGTCATTAAATATTCTCACGCATGCATTCAACCAAAACCCTCACTTCAGTTATGCTTCCAAATAAAAGGTTGCTTCAGTAAGCAACACCAAAAAGTCTAGAATCCAAATTTGGTTTCAGGGTCACAGAGCTAGACACCTACTTCAGAGAAGACTAGATTCTGCAGAGGCCTCAGAATCAAGGCAAGGCCATCACAAGAGCACCCTAAAGAGAAGAGTCAAGGTAGAGAAGCGAGCTGGTGTCATACCAGCTATATCTTCTCTCAACTCCCAGTGATGTATCCTCACCAAGCCATTTAAGAACAACCCCTCACTCTAGAATTCATTTCAGAGGACGACTTGCTCAAGAAATTGGAGTTTCAGAACAGAGAGTCCAAATTTGGTTTCAAAACTGGAGATCTAGTTACCCTGTCAGATTTAAAACACACACACACACATACACACACACACACACACACACACACCCCAAAAACAAAAAACCTGATGAAGCCTTAGAACAAAGATAAAACCAGGAACATGATCTCTGAGATGAGAGGGTTCAAGGTACAGAAGCTACACAAAATGGCACCAACCTTACCAATGGCCATCTGATTTCTCTGGAGTCAAGAGGAGGAGGTGAGTTCAGTGTATCTGATATTGTCACTCTGGGCATTTGTCTCTCTTCTTAGGTCTTTACCCTTCCCTGGACTAAAAGCTAAACCTTCTGGAGATGGCAGGAAGGACTCTGGGAGTCAAAGACATGCAGAAAAACTGCAAGAGGCACCTCACAGCACTATCGACATAGCCTGACTCTTGAGTTGGGCAGAGCTCAAGAACAGTGCAAACAAAATTCATACATACCATTTTCCAATCACCACAGTCATCACTGATTCAGGCAAAAATCATCAGTGGGTGTTAAAACCTTTAAGTGAATGTTTGATGAGTAGCAAGATATACACTACCCCAAAGAATCTCCCCAAAGATGACTTATTTTTTTTTCCAAAGATGACGTATTAACTACAAAAAAAAAAATGATAATTCTGCAATAGAGAAACCTGGCAGGCTCTACTTCAACCAAGTGATCAGAATTTATTTCGCCAGTAATAGTGCAAACTGACATGAGCTGCTTCCTTGAGATGACAGGCTGAGATGGGCACCTTATCACTTCTTTGGTATTACCAAAGTGCACGCCCTGCATCTAATTATGAGTGGAAAAGGGAGTTACAGTCTACAAAGTAACAGCCTTGGGCTCTTTAAAAAATAAATTGAATAATGATAATGTGAATGGAGAGAAGATAAGCTAAGGAAAGAACTAGGAAGTTCAGTCTGTAAAGTGTTCTCTTCCTATGTAGCGTGTGCTACCTTCTCTTCAGAGGGGTGGGGGAAGGCATATAATCTGAGACCTCTTTATGCCTAAAATTTCTCTCCATAAGTGCTCAGTATACTGGTAACGCTGGGCATCTCTGGGGAAGAGAGCCGGGGAACTGGACTGGGGAAGACCCTGGCTTTTCACTTCAATTTCATCATCCTATTTGAATGCTTTAAATCATTTCAGTGTGTTATTTATTCAAAGGGTTTTTCTTTTAAAGATATTATTTATTTATTTGAGAGAGAGAGAGAAAGAGCACAAGCAGAGGGCAGAGAGAGGCAGAGGAAGAAGCAGGCTCCCCACTGAGCAGGGAGCCCCATGCGGGTCTCAATCCCAGGACCCCAAGTGACAGATGCTTATCCAGGCGCCCTGAGCTAGCCAGGAGCCTCTCAAAGGGTTTTTTTTAAAAACTCAACCTAAAAAGGTAGCTCTCAAACATAATATCAAGTAGAAAAAAACAAACATATTATGAGTACATGTTATATGATTCTATTTACATAAATTGTAAAACTAGTCAAAATGAATAAAAGGAGGACTAGGAGACTCACGTTTCTTACACAAAGCTACAATTACACACTTACACAACACTTACACTTACACTTGTGTAAGTTTCAACACTTACACAAAGCTACAGTAATAAATGCAGTGTGGTGGGGCGCCTGGGTGGCTCAGTCAGTTAAACGTCTGCCTTTGGTTCAGGTCGTGATCCCAGGATCCTGGGATCGAGTCCCACATCAGACTTCTTGCTCAACACAGAACCTGCTTCTCCCTCTGCCTGCTGCTCCCCTTGTGAGAGCTTGTGAGCTCTCTCTCTCTCTCTCTCTCGCTCTCGCGCTCTCTCTGGCAAATAAATAAATAAATAAAATCCTAAAAGAAAAAAATACAGTGTTATATTGGCATAAAGACAAACATACAGGCCTATGGAATAGAAATGAGAGTCCAGAAATAAACGCGTACATCTGCGGCCAATTAATTTTTAACAGGGGTGCCAAGACTAGTCAATGGGGGAAAATATTCTCTTCAACATATGGTCTGGGGCAACTAGATAGCCACATGCAAAAAAATTAGGTTGGATCCCTACACCATACCATATGCAAAAATTAATTCAAAATGGACCAATCTAAATATAACCTAACTATAAAACTTTTACAAGATACCACAAGGTTAAATCTTCATGAACCCTGGATTTGGCAATGAATTCTTAGATACAACAGCAGAAGCACACATAACCAGAGAAAAATTAGGTAAACTGGAATTCATCAAAGTTAAAAACCTTTATGCATTAAATGATATCATCCAAAAAGTGAAAAGATAACCTACAGAATGGTAGGAAGTACTTGCAAACCACACATCTTTAAAAGGTCTAACAGCCAGAACACAATAAAGAACTCAATAGACACTGGGTACCTGGGTGGCTCAGGGGGTTAGAGCCTCTGCCTTCGGCTCAGGTCATGATCTCAGGGTCCTGGGATCGAGTCCCACATCAGGCTCTCTGCTCCCTTCTCTCTCTGCCTGCCTCTCTGCCTGCTTGTGATATCCCCCCACCTCTCTGCCAAATAAATAAATAAAAATCTAAAAAACCTCAATAGACAACAAGACAACCCAATTTTAAAATAAGCAATGGACTTGAATAGACATTTCTTCAAAGAAGATCTACAAATGGCCAATAACCATATAAAAAGATGCTCAAAAGAAATAAAAATAAAAAGATGCTCAACATAACTAGTCATCAGGGAAATGCAAATCAGAAGCACAATGAGATACTACTTCACACCCATAGGATGGCTATAATTAAAAAAAAAAGAACCAGGAAGTGTTAGCCAGGACATGGAGAAACTGGAAACCTTGTATGTTCCAGGTGGGAAAGGAAAGTGCTGCAGCCTCTTTGGAAAACAGTTTGGCAGTTCTTCAGAAAGTTAAACATCAAGCTATCATATGATCCACCAATTCCACCCCTAGGAATAAACCCAAAAGAGAACATGGGTATTCAAACAAATGCTTCTACAGGAATGTTTACAGCAGCACGATTCACAAAATTCAAAAGGTAGAAACAACTCAAATGCCTACCAATAGATGATTAGATAAGCAAAATGTGGTGTAGCCATACAACAGAACATTATTCACCCGTAACAAGGAATAAAGGGCCAACACCTGCTATCACATGGATAAGCTCTGGCAACATTACGCTTAAGTGAAAGAAGCCAGACAGAGAGGGTCACGTGTTGTCGTATGATTCCATTTCTTTCAAGTGTCCTGAATAGGTAAATCCCGAGAGACAGAGTAAATTGGTGTTAGCCACAGGCTGGGGCCAGGGAGCACAGGAAATGACTGTTTAATGGGTACAGTTTCCCTTTGGGGAGATGAGAATGTTCTAGAACTTGATAGAAGTGGTCATTCACACAGCACTTTGTGAGTGTATAAAATGCTGCTGAACTGTACACTTTGAAATGGTTGATTTTATGTTGTGTGAATTTCAGCTCAATTAAAAAAAAGAAAACAAAGGCTAGGGGTCAGCCTCACCTTGAGGTGGGATCAGTGCCTGGAAGGAGCACAAGGGCAGCTCCCAGGGGGCTGGGCTCTGGTTGCACTTGTGTGTGAACTTGTGAAAATTCCGCCACCTATATCCTGATGACGTGTGCTGTGACCTCCATGCATTTTATAGAAGTAGCAGGAAGCTTTGTTTCGTACTCTTTACAAAGGGAAATTCTTCTTGCCACATTTACGATGGTGACAGCAACGTCGGTCCGGTGAAAGGGCCAAGGGGAGGTGGATGCGAGAAAGGCGAACTGTGCAAACGGCAGGGTCAGATTCTGCCTTTGTTTCAAAGACTGATGTGTTGTTCATCGCGGCAGTTTGGCATTTGTTAGGTTTTTTGAAACACTGCCATTAAAACAGCACTTAAGTTTTTTTGGCATCCTCTTAAACGTTGCACCCCTCGTGAGTGCCTCACTCACCTCACCTTCGCCCTAAATTCCAACCCGGCACCGTTGGTGAACCAAGGGAGATGCAGTTGGAATCACAAGGGCGACCTGCCTTCATCTGCCTCGCACTGGCTCCAACCGAGAATGCTCAGACCCACAAGTACAGGGGGTGCTCCCCCTCAGGTGGCACAGACAAGACCCCCGCCCTTCCCCCTGACACTCCACCAAGCCTCCTGACCCCTCAGCCTCTGAGCCCCTGAGAGGGGGCATTACTTAGCAGGCAGGGACCCAGGGCCCCACACTGCCTGCTAAAAAGCTAGATACAAGGTAGTAGCCAGAGCCCGTCACGGGGAAATCTCAGAAGGACCCTAATAAGCGAGCATGCCCCATCCCCATAACCATTACCCACATTCACTTCCAGAAGTGTTGCTTTGTCCTTTGTTTTCTGAGGGGGCAAAGGTAGGCACAGGTGTTTTGAATGTGCATTTCAGGTGATAAGACAGAGGATATGGCCTGACATGTCCAGTACTCTTCCTTTCCCTGTACTCCCGGGAATTCACTTATGAGATCAGACCCTCCCGTCGTGAAGAAAAATGTTAAGACTATGTCACTTCCCCTTGGACGTCAAAGGCACTTTTTAAATAAATAGGTATTTATGAAGCAGTGTATTTTTTAAATGTAGCAAATTTGAGATTGCTCCAAAGAATGTGGTTAATTTTTAGCATTTAATAATTTAGCGTATCCTGTAGAGTTAGTAAAGGTACACTGTATAAAAAGAAAATGAAGTTTTAAAAACCGTATTATAAAGGAAAACCTATAAAATTGATGTCTACATCTACATGAACATATGTGCGGTATATATATTTTATCTTAAAATGGGACCGAATTCTGGTCTGATAGAAATTTCTATAATGATGGAAATGTTTTATATTTTCACCATCCAACATGGTAGCCATGAGCCACAAATGGCTATGGAGAATTTGAAATGCAGCGAGCCTGAGTGAGGAACTGAATTTCTAATTCTATTTAATTTTAATTAGTTTAACTTTAAATTTCTTTAAATAACCACACACTATTGTACTGTATTAAATAGCACAAATTTATATATAGCATTTTGAAAACATTCAATTCACTCAACACTGATTGGCAAGGTCTTTCCAATTCAATAAATGTGCTTCTCAAACACTGGTACCTATGTACATGGTAACACAAATAGGTTACAAAGTATGATGTAAAACTAAATAACAGTAGCACCAATAACAGTAGCTCAAAAGTACAGAATAAATTTTAAAGACCATACCTGACCCAAATTAAAAAACTGAGACTATCTCACTAAGATATTTTCCAAGAAGATTAGAAACAGTGGCCTAAAGCATTGAAACCCAGGAAGGCAGAAGAACGAAATAAAGCAAAGGCACTAATAATTAGGAAACTGACCAGAGATCATTTGGGTGGCACATGAGGCTAGCTCTCCTTTAGAGAGGAGAGTCAGGAAGACATTTCTGGGGAGACCAAATTTTCCACTGACATCTACAACTGAAAGTGAATGAAACATGTGAAGATACAGGTTTATCAGTTGCCGGCCTTTGGGGTCAGAGAATTCTTTGCTGCAGGGAGGCTCCGGTCATTAAGGGATGTTCAGCAGAGTCCCAGCCTCTCTACCCACCACATGCCAGCAGACCGTCCCCTTGCCCCAATTGTGACAACCAAAAGCGTCTCCAGACATAGCCAAATGTCCCTGGGGAGATAGGAGGGGAGAGGAAGGAGAGGGAATAACGGAATAACCCCAGGAGAGAACCACTTGTCTAGACAAAGAGTAAATTCAAACGTCCTGAGGTGAGACAAGGTGGAAATATCTCAGAACCAAAGGAGAGACTATCAAGTATGACACTGGTGAGAAAGGTGACGCTAGGTGAGGCCGAGACATGTAGGGCCTCTGTGCAATCCCTTATAGGAATTTGGGTTTTATTCTAAGAGAAAGGAGAAAACATGGAGCCACTGAAGGGTTTTAAGGAGGTGCTGGACATGACTTGCTCCATGTTTAAAAAGAGCATTGATTTGGAGAATGTTCTACAAGGGACACAAGGGTGATCATATTGCAGAAAGAATAGCATTGAACAGTTCAGCCTCTTACCTGTTGATGGGCTTCTCTGGGCCTCCACTTCCTCATTTATAAAATGGACATAATAGTGCACATACCCTGTCAGAAACACAAGAAGTAACAAGAATTGTTGACAATGTCGAGAAAAAGGAACCCTCGTGCACTGTTGGTGGGAATGCAAATTGGTACAGCCTCTGTGGAAAACAGCATGGAGGTTCCTCAATAAATTGCCTGAGTGGCTCATATGGTTAAGCTTCTTCCTTCGGCTTAGATCATAATCCCAGGGTCCCGGGATCAAGCCCCACATTGAGTCTGTTTCTCCCTCTGCCCCTCACCCTACTCTGTTCTCTCTCTCTTGCTCTCTCTCAAATAACTAAATAAAATCTTTTTTTTAATTAAAAATAGAACTACCCTGTGATCCACTAATTCCACCACTGGGTATTTACCCAAAGAAAAGGAAAACACTGATTCAAAAAGGTATATGTACTCCTGGGGCGCCTGGGTGGCTCAGTCGTTAAGCGTCTGCCTTCGGCTCAGGTCATGATCCCAGGGTCCTGGGATCGAGCCCCGCATCGGGCTCCCTGCTCGGCGGGAGGCCTGCTTCTCCCGCTGCCATTCCCTCTGCTTGTGTTCCCTCTCTCACTGTGTCTCTCTCTGTCAAATAAATAAAATCTTTAAAAAAAAAAAAAAAGGTATATGTACTCCTATGTTTACTGCAGCATTATTTACAACACTCAAGATATGGAAGGAACCCAAGTATCCATCCATAGATAAATGGGTAAAGAGGTGGTATATATACAGAATAGAATATTACTGACCCATAAAAAAGAATGAAATCTTGCCATTTGCAACAACATGGATGGAGCTAGAGGGTATAATGCTGAGTGATGTAAGTCAGAGAAAGACAAACACCATATGATTTCCAAATGTGGAATTTAAGAAAACAAAACAAACAAATGAAAAAATACACAATTTAAAAGACTCGTTTTAAGTACAGAGAACAAACTGGTGGTCACCAGAGGGGAGGTGGATGGGGGAGACGGGTGAAATAGATAAAGGGAATCAAGAGTACACCTATCTTGATGAACACTGAGAAATGTATAAAATTGTTGAATCATTACATTGTACACCTAAAACTAATACAACACTGTATGTTAATTACATTGGAATAAAATAAGTAAATCAATAAATAATTTTTTTGAAGGCAAGTAAAATAATAATAGTAGTAGTAGTAGTAGTAGTACACACACCCCGAGGGTGATTTTGAGTATTAAAAGGAACTAGGGGGGCACCTGGGTGGCTCAGTCGTTAAGCGTCTGCCTTCGGCTCAGGTCATGATCCCAGGACCCTGGGATCGAGCCCCGCATCGGGCTTCTTGCTCTGCAGGAAGCCTGCTTCTCCCGCTACCATTCCCTCTGCTTGTGTTCCCTCTCTCGCTGTGTTTCTGTCAAATAAATTAAAAAAAAAAAAAAATCTTTAAAAAAAAAAAAGGAACTAGGATTTATAATACACTTAGAATGGTGCCTGGCACATAGTAAGTGCTTTATAAGCCATTTACTCATATTACGACTGCATTCATCTGGATGAAAGGTGATGTAAGTTTTGAGTGACGGCAGTGAAATTATCTCTATGGAAGGGCTGTAGCTGCAGAGTGCTGTGGAGTTAAAAGGCTTAACTGAAGATGCAAAAGCTTGGAGAGAAGTGGGCAAAAAAGAGCTCTATGGGAGGTAGACGGGCCAGATGAGCGGGCAGGGAGGGAAATGAAGTAATTACAGATGACTTCAAGGTTTCGGGCTTAGGCAATTGTGTAGATGGGGACCCCCTTTATGCAGTGGACAAGACAAGACATAATGGATTTGAGACAGTCATGTGGATATATTAATAAGACTAAGAGACTGGAGGCAGGAGACCAGCTAGAAGGCTACTGCAACAGTCCAAGCAAGAGAAGATGAGTATTAGGCTAGCACTGTGTCAGTCAGAATAAAGAGGATAAGCTGGATCCTAGGAGCATTTTGCAGGTAGAATTCAAGTTTGGATGAGTGACTGGATATGAGGGTGAAATCAGGAAAGGGTGATATCCAGGATTTGGGCTAAGAAAGATTTCGTGCTTGGAGTCACCCCCACCCCCAGGTCTACCCATTCCTCCAATAGCTCCACCCATTCCTCCAATGGGTGGTCACCAGGTCCCATTCCTCCAATAGCTCCTAGAAGGCTGAATGGATGAGATCTGCTTGATTCCCACCCAGAGAAGCTTTCCGACACACTGCACTTTGGAAAAAGAACACCCATCAACATTCTCTGCCTTTTCTTCCTGCCAATGAGCAGCAGAAATGCCTCCAACACAAAGAAAATGTTTCAGATTTTTTTTTTCCTTTTTCCCATCTAAGAGTTGAATTTCTCTTCACTTTGGAGTAGCCTGACCCAGAGTAACTACAGGATGCTGCATTTACACGCAGCTCTATTGGTTGAAGCCAGCTGGCAAGGAGAGCTGGGTAACTGTCAGCCTCTTCAGATGGAGTTAGGGATATTATGAGCTTGTAAATCAGGAGACAGCGGCTTGCTTACAAAGCAGCTTTGCCCAAGAAGATGGGTCCTGAATTTGGAAAGTTGAGATAGAAGTGGCTTCAGACAGCTGTGGGATCTCTGCTTCCCCCTTTCTTTTTCCAAAAGCCAATAAAAAAAAAATGCTAACTCTGCTCACATTCCACAAGGATGAGTCTTGTTTATCCCTAGGCACAGATGTACCTGCCAAAAAACTGCTAATTCGTTTTCCCTTTCGTGGAGAGACTGAGTCAGGACTCAGGGGGACTATTCTTACCTCTCAGGCAGCCCTTTCTGGCCCTCCCGACTTTGTGCAAACTGAGAAGAACTGAACTTGGCCAAGACAAAACCCTGAGCTTGAGCCCAAAGCCCAAGCAGCCCAACAGCCCATGCTCTCAAGCATCTCAGCCAGGGGCTGGTGCACAGGAGGCAGATGTGAGCAAGATCTCACCAGCAGGCAGGTCCTGGCCTTCAGGGGAGACTCTAGCCCTATTCTTTAGAAACTAGCAACCCACTTCTCTACCTCCAACCACCCTCGAGAGAAGAGGGAGCCACCAGCAGTTTATACCACTCTCACTTACAAGGTTCCTCTGCTTTACATCTTCAATCTCTTCCCACTCACTCCCAACCCATAACTGTATCAATCAGGTCTTTTATGTTCTGTATTCTAATGCTTCCACACCTAGGGTGACTACCTACCCCAGGGTTAACTGATTCCTAGAGATTAATACACCATTCACCTACAAGGACATCTTTCAATGCAAACCAGCCAATCTAATTTAATCCATCTAATTTACCAGTCCAACTTAGCTAACCAGTCTGATTTGACAGTGCCCACATCCTCAACCACTTCCTTTAGCAGGCTCTCATGCTCCAGGCCACTAGCCACCTGCCCTAATCACCATAAGGCCAGGTACCAGCCAATTAGAGTCACCCCTGTGCCCCCAGAACCCACTGAAATTATTCAAACTAGTCAATCCTAAACCTGTTTATCTTGCCTCATTCATTCTTTCCTATAGAAATTCCCTCTCCCTCCTCTGCCTCCTGACCAAGCCCAGTGCTTCCCAGGGAAGCCCCCTATGGATCATGTATCCTTCTTCTTAAGATCTGTGAATATAACAAACCAACTTTTCAATTGTAGTCATCTCCTGATCTGTTGGCCTTGCCATATGGAAATAATAATAAAACCCGTATTTTTAAACAATGACTCAGACTTCAGCTCCAACCTGCTTCTGGAATTGTCCTCACCGGGAACTTCCTTGTTGCTAATTCTAATGGATACAATTTAGTCTTTACTTGAAACCCTGAGCACTCCCTCACTAAAAAGTGCCCATTTCCATGGTACATCCTTCTCCTGGCTCTCCTAGCCTTCTGGTACTCCTTCTCACTCTCCTTTACTTAAATATCAGTGCTCCTTCGGATGCTGTCTTAGGTTCTGTGTTCTTTTAGGCCTCCAATGCTCCCTGGGTGCTCATTATCACCTATTGGCCAACACCTGCCAGATATCTACCCTCCACTCAGACCTCACTCCTCAGCCCCAAACTGGACCTCTCCATTAAGTATGTCCCACAGGTACTTCAAGCTCAACATGGCCAACACTAAATTCATGATCTTTAGCCCCAAAGCTGCCTTCTCATCTCATCCTTCAGAGAAGCTACACCAGAAACCTGGGAATTCTTGCAATCCTCACCAAACAGATCCAGGAAGTGCGTATGTATTATGAATTCTACACATGGGTCTCCTCACCTATCCTATCTCCTCCAGTTCCTCTAGTCTTACCCTATTTCAAGCTCTCAGCCCCCTCAACTGAGCTCCTATGCTCCCAGTTGCTCTATACCCATTCCTGTGCACCCTTCCAAGCCCACACTGTCATCCTGGTCTCCACTCATCTCTCCAAAATGAGAGTCTCATCACATTTCTCCCCTGCTTTAGAGCCTTCCACGGTTCCCTACTGCTTCCTGGATAAAATCTTTAGCCTTATAAATCCAGCCTCTTGTGATCTGGCTCCTCCTCCCTCTCCAACCATATCTCAGGTGCTACCCTCTCCTCCCACTCCAACCTTGAGCCACACAGAACTTCAGAATATGCAATTCCCCAGAAACACTTCCCTCCTTCATGCCTTTGCTTCTGAGACTCTCCCTGTTGAGAGTGCTTTTCTTTTTCTTTCCAGAAAAACAACAACTGCTTTCTCCCAAACTCTCCTTGGAATTCCCTCATTTTCTTGCCTCACAGGCAGTACCTACAATACTTGATTGCCCTTATTTACTTTTATGTTCATTCAAAAACATTTATTGAATAATTAAAATGTCAAAAGTTAAAGATAGGGAGGAGCAAGATGCTGGAGAAGTAGGAGACCTCATATTATCGGGTTCCAGTTCTGCTAGATACTTATCAAACCATTCTGAACACCTACAAGCTCAACAGATCGAAGAGAAGAAGAGCAGCAATTCTAGGAACAGAAAAGCGACCACTTTCTGGAAGGCAGAACTTGCGGAGAAGTGAATCCGAGGTGATACATGGGAAGATAAGACCACGGGGGGAGGGGCCGGCTCCCAGCAAGCGGTAGAGCAGTGGAGCACAAAATCAGAATTTTTAGGACTCTGCTCCACTGAGGGATGTCACTCTGGAGGCCAAGCAGGGGGTGGAGCCCTCACGAGGACATGTGGTCTCAGG